>BQNB010034023.1:0-51899 GCA_026074375.1 Tanacetum coccineum
AATTCTGAGCTTATTTTTAAGATATAAAATTTTTGTCTTCACAAAAGTTGTAGGTTTACAGCTTATTTATAAGCCGGTAAATTTTTTTTGGCAAAAATAAAAAAACGGGGAAATTAGGAAGTTGAAGGTGAGCAAGGCTCGAACCCTCAACCTCAACCAACCTCTACCCGTTCACACACACTCTTTACCGCTGCGCCCTTGGGACTTTTTCGTTATAAGTCCCAAGTGGTTTGTATTTAAAGGCTCTTAGCCCTAAAACTTTTCGGCAGTTTTTTGCTTATTTACGGCTTATTTATAAGATGTTTGTCCAAGTTTGTATTTTTTCTAGGTTCTTCATAGCTTAAATTATTTTCTTGCATTTTTTCAAAATTTACCAATTTCATTTAGTATTTTTTATATTTAATTTAGATAAAATCCGTTTTTAATTCATAATAAAAAAAATAAAAGTCAAAAAAATCTAATTCTTTTTTAGAAAATTTTCTTTTATCATTTAGCACCTAGGAAAATTAAATTTGCATCCGTAGGGTTAAAATTTTAGAATTTCGATTTTTAAAGAACGGGATTAGAATCCCGTTCTCATTCTTAGTGTTTTAAGCTTTAGTTGCTTTCGTTTTTGGTTTTTATTTACTTTTCTTTGCTTATTATCAGTAGAATTAGAATCCAAACCCAAAAAATTTAAAAACCATTCAAAAACGCGATCACGAACTTAATCCCGATTCTCAATTCACGCCTCGTTGGGAAACGACTCGGGAGGTTTTTTTAGGGTTTTGCTTTGGATAAAAGTGAAGTCTCTTTAAAAGCCTTACGGAATACTTATCTCTCTTATTATTGATCTTATCCTTATTACGTATTTATATTATATATTTATTATATTTATATATACTAAAAAGGACGAGTCAAAGCTACTATGTGAAACTGTGGAAAATTGCAAAAAGAAAAAGGTGTAGCCGAGTGTAAGATCTGGTGGAATTTAAAGCCCAAGTGTTGAGGTTTTTTTGTCATTTCACGTCCCTTCCAACACACTTAAATGAATGTCAGCCAATCATTTTGCTTAGGATCCATCGTCAGCCAATCATTGCCTCGGATCTGCCAACCAATCATTGCCCCTTCTAAAAGCCTTAGGATAGTTCTTCTGCCAGCCTGCACTTGCCATGTGTCACCTCCAGATTGTCCAGCCGCCACGGCCACCTCGTACCTGCACACATAATGATTAGATGACGGCACCGCCACCACGTGGCAGCTCCTCATTAGCCAGCCGCCACTGACGTGGCATCCACGTGGCAGTTCAACGGCCAATGTCGGGTCATGGATCGGTGTTAGCCTTAAAATATATTGGCTAATACGGAATTACATTAGTTTAAATTAGCTCGACACACAGGGACTAGAAATGTCAAGTATAGTAAGTAGATCGTGTCTCGGGCTATATATATCCCCTCCATACTTCCATGGAGGAGTAGAGGATAATCATTTGTAACATAAAGTGTGTGTGTTTCTCTCTCTAGGAAACACACATCTTTCCCTCTCTACTTTTCTCTCTGAATAATATGGCTCTCTATTTCTTTTATCCTCCCCGACCTCTGGATCGTATGTTTTAGGCTAGAATCTTTATGGGTAACAGATAGAATTATGCAGATAACATGGCTAATGAGCATGTTCCCTCTCCTGCTACCACAAGATTTGATGATCATATTCTGCTATTTAATGCATGGGTGCCGATTGGAAAGGGTAATCATGTCTTGGATCTACAAAAGAAGCAAAGGAGCCCAATCTTCAGATCTCTCTGGATACTCTGCATAACACAAACTTCTTCAGAGCTCTCACTGCATCAGCTGATGTTCCTTCTAGCTTTACAGTGACAACTGAAACAACATCAACACTTCCACCACCACCACCTCCACTACAACAATCAACAGTTCATCGAGATATTCGGTAGAAGGTTAAAGATCTGAAGAATCTTCAGGAATCTCGAATGCTTCTTTAAGTGGAAGGTTCAGAGATATTGACTACCGACTAATCAAGAGAATAGAATGATTTCATCATTTCAACATTAAGGTCAATATCATCTGTTGTGTAACATACATCTTGTACATTATAAGTAGTATGGAATTAGATGTTATGTGTTAGTCTATGAATTTTTCATGAGTTTTTCGTTAAACTCAAAATCCTTCAAAATTATCATAACTGACACTAACATAGACCCTCATAATTTGAGGGGGAGCAGTAATATGTTCCAAGTGTGGCTTGTATATAATCGGCTCATGTTTCTCCCAAAATTTTAACATATTTAAATCCATTGGGATCCAAAATCTCAACGGGTTTGAAATTTTTAATCGGGGGAGAAAATGGGATTAAAATATGCAATCTGATAAAAAATGTGATCTTTTGAACTCAAGTGTAGGCTCTCCCATATGTGCTAAACTCTTTCGAATATCGATGCACATATTGAGGGGGAGCGAATGGTGTATGATGGCAATTGTGGAAATACCAAAGACCGATCCTGTAATTACTTTATCGGAGTTATAAGGATGGTAAGGTTAGGTACTCGTTCCCACGATCCCGCCAGAGCCGGAGGGATCTACCCAGGGACAATCCACTAGTTAGTGTAGAAGTCCTTAGGTATGATTAAAAAAAGGAGTAAAGTGAGAATAAGGGAATAGTGCGGACTGAGATGGAGCTAGTGCTGGAACATACCCAACAAGGTACTAGTAATGAAGTCTCGGTAAGCACTGAAGGGGTTGAAGAATGAAAAAGAAATGTTAAGATAAAGGGTGAAAAGAAAGCAGCCCTCCTTAAACATTAGGCAGAAACCGGGTCACTACATATGCTGTCAGAATCACATGGTTGATTGCTGACATTGAAGACAAGTATCATGGACCCAGTGATACGCTGCACAACCCTCCCTAGCCACTCAAGATCCCTCAAAGGACTCTTGTTTCATATCTCACGGAGATCAATACATTTCTATCGTCTCTCTCACTCTGAGTTAGACGATATTGAAAAGGTGGCAGTCTGCTCCAGCCTCCGACTACTAAAACCAAATGTGCACTATAGAGTCTAGAGCCATGAGATCAATACAAATTAAGCATGCTCATCACACATTGTGATACTATGTAAGATCTTAAGAGTCCTACGCATTATCCTCGTGGTATTGCCAGAACATCCGAGTGATACGAAAGTACTCACACATCGAGTGTTACGTAAGTATCACAATGAGATGGAATCCTTCTTAGGCCAAAGTCAAACAGCTCTTAGTAGGTGAATGTAAAGATCCACTATGGATTAAACTTGTGACAAATGGAAAGGCAACGATGGTGCGATCCTTGGTGAATAAAAACTCTGTTTGTTCCAGGTGTGAATTGACCCGGATCGTTGGAAACCTTTTCGTTGGACTCAACGAATGATTTTTACGTAGGCACATTACTGTGTATATCTTTCAAAACAAATGTATTTCTGATAAAATTTGATTTTGACTATAAAACACTATTGATGTTTCACAAAATACTTTCTCAAGTAGACACGTCGATTGATTTTCAAATCAACTTTTTTATCTTTAATCGGTTAAGATAGTAACTAAACCATTTCATCTTTATCGTGCTCGTATGCTTTGAGGGAACTTCCCATACAGAGAACAGGGCAAGTATGGAGATTTTGATGGTTACAATCAGATGACTGATACTTATACTTGGAAACCCTGTCAAGGAGATTCTTCTTAAGATGGAATCTACTGATCACAGCGGGTCCTCACGGATCCAGATGGTTAATCAAACCACACTTCGGGCAAATGACAAAGACAATTCGTTAGTCCACACATACTTTATTGCTAACTGTTTCATTACAGGATCAAGCAAAGATGGAAATGGAGACACCTCATTCCAGTGGAGTCAATTCACCACCCAATGCTCACACTTAAGTTTTTCCAAGTAAAGACCATAATGACAATGGTAAATGACCTACTTAAACAGCTTCCGCTAACTCTTGTGAATTAGTATCATGATCAAGAAAGTGTGTGCAGTGGGTCCGAAAGGTCACAAATCAACATGAATGCAATACTACTTAACAAAGGATGATTTAGAGATTTAGATGAAAGATAATCTCAAAGATCGCACAAGCTAAGGGAAAAGGTCACAAAGTTACTACATATGTACATAGACATCAAAGACTTGAAGAATCAAGACTTCGAGCTACAGAAAGAAGTTCAATGAAGTAGAATGCTTAGAATTCAGAATGTTTATTTTCTGGGGTGGACGCCTCCCTTAGGGGAGATTGTTAAGATATGAAAAAACTCTGGTCAACCCTCGGGTATCGTTTAGTATAGCATAGCTCGTGTTAGAAAGTAAGCGTATGGCTTTCGGTTATTGGGCCGGGTCTTTTACCAAGTGTAAGCCCATACCCAAGCCCATAATGCTCAAAAACACTTGTATATAAACCCCTTCCCACCTATGGGAAGGGTTTGGTTGTTCATTTTAAGCTAATACATTATCTTGTACTTTCTCTCTCTAGAAAGACCACTTTCTCTCTCTAAGATAAAGTAGCCAACCCAATATCTCTTGCTTGTGTTATGTATCAATGTATACTACAACATTAAGGGTCACGATTGATCTTCGTTTCTAAGGGGTTATTCTCTCTTCATACCACAAATTATCAATTAAGCTATGGCTGTCTAAGAAAAGGTCTCCCGTAGTTCAATGGAACTCCGAGGGATTGGCTATGCAAATATCAAGAGCAACAAATCGGCCGGAAAGTAGAACTTTCCTACTTTGACAAAAACATTCTCGGCTACACGGTTGGTTTTGGAAATTGTTCGAAAGTCGGCTAATTCTAACACCATTCTAGCTATCATTTAGGCCCGGGAGTCTAAGCTTTTTCCAAATGGAAAGAGGCTGAGATTTATCGCTATGCACCTAAATCGGCTACGCTAAGAAGATTATCAAACTTACAAAAAATCACATGGGATAGAAATCGACCCGGGGCTCAACTAGATTTTCTGGAACGATTTTGAAAGGACCAACCGCACTTACAATTTTCATTCAAGGTGTCTTGGTTAAACTCGATTAACTTATCTTTGTTATTAAGCATCTTTTTAAACATCGGAGCAAACTTTGGCATATGAATGAGAGCGTCCGTGAAACTTAGCTCAAAGTGAAGATTACAGAAAATTTCCATAAACTTTGAAGCTAGGATATTATCCTTTTCACGGAGTTTTTCTTTTGCAAGTCTTGAGAGGTAAGGCAAACTAGTCTTGGTCTTTGTGAGTAATGAGGGCTCTTTGATTGGTTCTTTTCTTGTTTTGATCTTGGACCAAAGGAAGGGTGGATGTCTGCGGAGTTAGTTAGCTCGTTATCCTTGTCACTCGGTTCCTTTTCCACCACCGCCGATGGAATCGGAGGTCCATCATATGAGGCACTACTTCATGTGGTAATTGCCTTGGCTTCGTTCCTAGGATTTGGAATGGTATTGCTTGGTAATGAACTCGAACTTGAAGCTTGGTTGGTATGATAGTTTTGCATAAAACTTAGCATCATGTTTTGAAAATCATCTTGCTTCTTTTGAGAATCATTGTAAACTCTTTGAAAATCATTTTGGTTCCTTTGAAAAATTGTTCTACTTCATTGTTAGTTATCATGTCGCTCGCATAATTAGCCTTAGCATAACTTTTAAAATCTGTTTTAGAAACACCTTGAATTTGTGAAACGGGAGGTAAACCTTGATTAACCAAAGGTTGATTTGTTGGTGGTTGATATGAGGGGTTTGATAAACGGCTCCTTGATTGTTTGACGGTTTTGGTTAAAATTGCCTCCACGGTTTTGATTCGAATTGAAATTGTTTCCTTGGTATCGGCTTTGGTTTCCTTGGTTGTTTTGAACATTTGGTTGATTAAAACCGGGTGGTCTCATTTGGTTTGCCAAATTAGGAGGATTTCTTTGAACAAAGTTGCCAACGACGGCGGTTTGTTGGAATTGATGAATGTTATCATGAAAAATGGGAAATTCATTCCTTGTTAACGGACAATTGTTGAAATTATGGTTTGAACCATATGTAACACAAACTTCCTCGACTGCTTTGACGGTAGCAGGAGTCGTAACATTCTTTTCACTAATCATCTTTTCTAATCGGCTCATTCGAATATCCATTTTATCTTCAAGAGAAGCGGCGAGTTTGTTGAAAATTCAAATGAAATTAGAAGGTGTAGAAGTAGGAAAGAGGAGCATTGAACTTACTCTTGGTTCAATTGAATGATTTGAATAACGAACTGGATTATCTAAATATGGATAAACCATCAACGAGGCATCTTATCCAGAAAATTTCCACCCGCGGCGAATCTAAAGCATCTTGATTATTGGTATTTAAAGAATTGTAAAACGTATCAAGTTGATGTAATTCCGAGAAACCATGATGAGGACATTGACGAAGAAGTCCTTTGAAACGTTCCCATGCTTCGTTGAAAGTTCCATTTTGTTTTTGCAGGAAAGTAGTTGATTTTCATTTCGCAGGGTAGTTGTTTTCCGGAAGGTGGAAAGAATTGGTTTATGAATTTCGAGACAAGATCATCCCACGTTAGAATCGATCGAGGTGGTTCTTTATCAAGCCAAGTCCGGGCTTCACCTTCGAGAGAGAAAGGAAAAAGCAAAAGCTTAATCGACGTATTCGGAACTTCCGGATGTCTAAACGTAGAAGTAACCTTGTTGAAAAATCGAAGATGATTATACAGGGTCTTGCCTACCCGTAAATTGATTACTTTGAACAAGATTAATCAAAGTTTGTTTAAGTTCAAAATTATTTGCATTTATTGTTGGAACAACAATTGCATCTTCGTATCCCTCGATGGGAGCTTGTAGCATTTGAGCCATGGTACGATTGTCGGCCATTGGAAACAGTTCCTCAATAATAACGAGTTAATTGTTGTTGTCGAAGAATTTGATTACGAGCTTGTGAACCAAGTGCGCATGCACTAAATATAGAAATTATAAGTAAACAAAAATTACACTAGTTTTTTTGATTTTTGAATTTTTTTTTTAACAATCTATTTTAAACGGATACACGGAAGACAACTTAAACCAAATAATCGAATTACTTCACGGTAACTCTTAAAAATTGCTTTTTAAGATGAGCCGTACCTCGTAAATGACACAAATGGCAAGTTTTTGAATCTTTGGTTCGATTTGGAACTTTTCAAGTTCACCGGAACTTATTTATGATAATACCTCAATTGAAGGTATTATATGTTGGTGTTCGTTTACCAACTTTGTTTATTTTATTATTTTTTTTAAAGATAATTTTTTTATATTTTTGATTTTTTTTATATATTTTATATTTTTATATGATAATTATACTAAAAAGAAAAAGAAAATATTTTTTTTTTACTTTTTATATTTTTTATTTTTTTTTTGGATTTTTAAATTATAACAAAATTATAACTTTCGTAAACGAAAGGATCTTCAAATCAAACTCAACAAACGTAAACGAAGGAATCTTTAACACAAGTCCCCGGCAACGGCGCCAAAAACTGATTGCTAGTTTCTATACGCAATAAAATATACTATTAATATTCCAAAAGAGTAATTAAGAACTTTCCTAAAGTCTCCCTTAAGAAAAGCTCACTCTAAAAGATATATATATAATATATAATACGTATATTTAACCGGGAAGAATGATCACCCGGGTCGTTTCCTCAACGACTTGTGAAATTAAAACCTTGCTTTAGCTTGGATTATGATTTGAATGAGAGAAAAGATACTTTTGAGTATCTATAACTACTAAATAAAAAACAAAAATTAAAATGAACAATTAAAAGTAATTAAACACTTAAACTAATTAACGGGAGCAAATAAAACGCGACAAATAAGCAAATATACTAAAATTAACTCCTAAAAATGCAAACTAAATTTCCTAACACCTAAATATAGGACAAAGAAAATGTCTAATAAAAAGTAAACAATTTTTTGATTATTTTTGAATTTTTTATGAATAAAAAACTAATTAAACCTAATTAAATTCTAAAAAATAGCAAATTAAGTCCTAAAAATTGAGAAAAATGATTTTTAAACTTAGAAAAGTATAAAATAACATAAAAACTCAGAAAAATGATTTTTAACTATATTTAAAATTAAAATCCTATTTTTAAAAATAAAAATAAAAGCTCAAAAATTAAAATTAAAATCTAAAAGTGTTGAAAATGATTTTTTTGAATGTAAACCTAATAGTATTTTTATAATACTAAAAAACTATTTTTTTGTATTTTTAAAAGTTATTTTTGTATTTTTTATTGATTTTTTTTTTAATTTAACTCTATGAAAAATCCTAGAAATTAATAAAATAAAGTGAAAAATGTGAAAAATTCAGGAAAAATCTAAAATGAAACAAGGTTTACTAGAAAAATAAAAAAGACAACTCAGCTTATCAAATAAGCTGAGAAATTAGCTTATTTAACTACGACTTATAGATTGGGCTTAAGCCCAAATTGTGTTTATCAATTAAAAGAAAGAAGATATAACCGGATGAGCTAATGAAGCAAATTGGTTAACACGTTAGGTTTGTAAGAGTGAGGTCGTGGGTTCGAGGTTGGCAGACACCCATTTTTGCACTTTTTTTATTTTTTTTACTTTTAACAAAAACTAAAAGTTGGAACTTGAAGAAGACATGATTCTAAGTACTTTTAATAAAAAGAGCTTAAGCTCAAACTCAAAAATAAGCTCTCTAAGAGCGTATGAATATGCTGCTTCAGAAAGTAGCCTTTAAAAGGCTTAAAAACTTATCTACACTAAAAAGCTTGCACAGACTTCATTATAAGCTCAAATTTGAAAACAAAAGAAGTTCTAGGCAGCTTATGATGTGGATAAGCTAATTTTAACAAGCTAGGATTCCACCCCCCCCCCCCCCCCACCCCCCTCCCCACCACCCCCCCCCCCCCACCAGCCCAACCATCACCCCACACCACCTGCCTCCTCCTGCTAACTTAAATTGAACTCCTCAAACCCCCCCCAGCTTACACTCAATTGATCCCAAACTCACCAAGCCTTCACATTCAAGAAACGCTCAATGCCCTTACTCCGCACTCTCGCTCGTCTCGCCCTCGCTCCGCCACTCGCGCGTCCTCTCTGACTAACTAACCACTAACTATAAGCTTATAAAATTAAAACAAGAAAATCAGACCACTACAACTTTTAAATCTAAATTTGAAAGGATTAAATTTATTACTACTGTTTTTTGGTATTTTTGGATTTTTTTATTACTTTTAAATGCTAAATTTCTAAAGAGTGTAAGCTTGAATTGAGAAAATAACACTTAATCTATCTAAAGCTATATCTATAATAAAAGTCTACAGAATTTGAAAGATTAAAAGCTACTAAAATTTTGGCTTTATTGAAGCTTAAGATCAGCAGTAATAACTGAGGTTACTACTGCTGATTCAAATGGTAAGGGCAAAACAAACTTGCAGGTTCCCTTAAGGGACAATGCTGCACTAGTCACTCTACTTGAGTGTCTTTGAACACAAAACAAGCAAACACTAAGCTTACAAAAGCTTGGATTTAAATTTTACTAAGCAAGTAAAGGTGAAAAAATGCCTGGGTTGCTGATCACAAAGTATAAACCACCTACTGAATTTTAAAGCTAAATCTAATCCTTCAAATTAAGTACAAAATACCTATTACAAATATGATATCTAACTATCCAAAATTAAAAACACAGAATACGTTTGTCTTTTTAGGTCAAAAACAAGCTAAATCAAAACACTCCTTTATGAAGACAGATCTCAAAATGAGCTTGTGAAATTAAAATCTATTGATCAAACCTAATTACCAGATAACTATTAGCTTAAAACAAGCTTAATAAACATGATTCATTAATCTAATAAGCTAAAATCAAAGATCTACAACTAATGCTATTTTTTAGTTTTAATGATTGTTATGACAGATTATATAGTAAGCTATTATCTAAGCTACAAAACTAAAAAGCTGATTTAAAGGGACATAATTCAATAAGCATAATCGGAACACAAATAGCTAAATCAAGCAACTAAATAAGCAGTTTAAGCAAAGCTAAGTAAGCAATTAAGCAAATATTAAGCTAGAATTTAAATGACAAGGAAATTTAAGGAGAACTTACAAGATGCTTCAGCTAAACAGAAGCTTAAACTCAAATAAGCATCTACAAGCTATAACTTATCCTATTAGATAAGCTAGTAAAGTCCATAGAAGCCCTCCATGATAAGGCTTTCTTCCAACGCTTCATAAAGTCCAAAGTGGTTAAGGTTTTAAGCTGTTTTTAAGGTTTAGGTATATTAAGATCAAACTTAAGCTCAATTATTAGCTTAGAGACTAATAAGAGCTTGTATTAGCTTATTAGAATGGCTTGTGAAACAGTAGCAAACATTTAAGCTTATGAGAGCTTATAAGTAAAAAAAAACATATGATTAAAACTAAATTGATGATTTCATTAACTTTCAAAACAGATTACAAAGCTTGAATAAAAGAAATTACAATTACTTTTAAAAGGAAAATTACATTTAACAAAAACTAAGCTCAATTCTACTACTACTCTAAAACAGGAAAAAGCAAGATGTTTCATGTGTGTGTGAGTCATAGGGCCTTTTTAGCCTCTCATTGGAAAACCTTGAGACCTTGCTTGCTTGCCCAAGCTCCTTTATTCTAATGGTTCGTACAATCTCATAATGGTGGAGAGTAAATGATGGCCGTTGTTTAAATGATAATTCACCACGGATTAGTCCAGCCCTGGCATCCGTGTAGTTACTTGATTGTGCTTCTTTTGAGAGTATACTTAGTGTAAATTTCATCAATCCTTGTGCTTTCCTTTCTTCCATGTGGCATTTCCTAGCTTGATTTGACTAACTTGACCTTGCCATCTTGTTGGAAATCCCTTGAATTGTCTAAATCACCCTTCAATTAAGAAAAGCCCCTTGTTTGACTGCGTAGTAAAGTTGGGGAAGAAAGTGAACAGTAACCATGTTCTTGGCGCCATTTTTCTTTTTATAACTAAAAGGGGTAAAAAAACGGGTGTGAGTTTGGGGAAATTGCAAGACTAGTCCTTGTCTTTGGTTTATGAAAGTTGAGGTATAAAATGACTTTCATTTTTGGCAGGAATGCCCCTGGTGGTTTAATAAAAGGTAATGGCTTTAGGAATTGGCTTTTATTTTGGAGCCTTTGGATCCGAGTAAGGGAAAAAGGTTTATAGGCCCATTTTATCATAGGAAACCAATTGTTTGTAACATTGAAGCTTGAGGACTGGAGATTTGTAACTTTGGGGTTTTTGTCTTCTAGTGGTTGACTTCTGTTGACCAAGGTTTGACTTTCTTTGACTGAAGCTTGTCCATAGTTGATTTTTCTTGGCTTCGGCTTTGAATCCTTGGCTTCTTTTGTGCTCTTCTGATTCCCGTGTTCGTGTTTGCCCGTTTTTGGCGGCTTTCTTGTGATATTTGTCTTATCCGTACATGCACACACAAAAACACAAAACAAGTATATCTTTGCCATTTTAATGTTGTTTTGGAAGTCATTTAGGGTTATTTTTGGTATAAAACTGGATATGTGTTTTTTACACTACAAAATTCCCCAATCTAATGATTGCGTATCCCCACCAATATTACATGCCTTATAACCAAATACCTCAAAACTTCCCCACACTAAACCTTTTGAAAAGTAGCAAAGATTTTTGTGAGAGGGAGCTAAGAGATCACAAGTTATAAACACCCGTTTCTATTTTAAAGATTTTTTATTTTTTTGATTTTTTTAAATAATTAAATTCCTAATAAACTTATTTTTTTTAATAAAATAATTATATCATTACATTATTTTACTTTATTAATATCACAAAAAGCACTTTAAAAATTTTTAAAATATAACTTCATCATTATTATATTCTTCCAAAAATAAACAAAAACCTAACATAAAAAAAGTAATATAAATATTCAAATAACAAACAACAAAAAAATATCAAAAAATCAAAAACCACAAAAACCTATAAAAAATCACCCAAACAACCAAAACCCACCAAAAACTAATATCATACACTATTCAAAACCATTTAAAATTTAACAAATAACAACCAACTACCCCCCCCCCAACACCAAACTCCCCCCCCCCACCATCCCACTCACTCATATTAACACAATCACCAACAAATCCAAAAAAACTCAACCCCCTACCTCTTTACTATCCTCTTATAAAAATTACCCCCCCACCTTAGTAAAATAACTAATCCATACGTATTACCCCATTCTGTATTAACCCCCAGCCCTTTTATGACCTTTTTTAACATTTTATATTTTCCAAAGAATACCCTTTGGATATTTATAAAAGGAACACTTTTACTATCTTTAATTTCTACCTTGGCAACATCATTATCTATAACTATTTACATTATAGGCTAGGAACCTGTATCACTTTTCTTCGCAACGACACATCGGCCCTCGCCTCGACTAGTAGCCCGTGTACGTATTTATGATACCAACCATAAATATATCATCCTTCACCCTTTCTTGCGATGTCACATGGGAGCGATCGACAAAATGCCCTGTACTTTTATTGCGGATTTTGTTTGTATATTAATTATTAATACTAAGGATTTATAACTTGCATCCTTTTTATTTACCAACTATTTTTATTTTTATTTTATTTATTTTATTTATTTTTATTTTTTTTATATTAATTCAACACATTATTTTTGCAAATAGAAAAATTTCATTTTAGATAACAAAAGTATAAACTTGAACTAAATTTCTTATTTACAAATGATGTTGACTTCATCATCGTTAAAGCTTTTTCTATCTGATATGTTGATTAGACTTTTAAGAGTAAAACTCTAATTTGTAAAAATTAAAGAGAACACGTATAATTAATCATTTTAAGAACTCCGGGGAAGAAAAACCACAAGTTATTTTTATAAGCATTTAAGTTTTCCAAATAAACCTTGTTTAGCATCCTAATTCGTACTCAACACTATCATCTCTTATTCTTTTCATTTAAAATTAAAAAATGAAAATTATTAAAAACATATCTACATAAAAACCAAATCAAATATAAAAAAACTTTATAATATCACAATTTTACATTAATATTATTAAATACTATTCATTAAAAATACACCAATATCTATACAAAAAATCACATAACAATTTAATTCTAAAATTATTAATAACACAAACTACTTTACAAAAAACCTTCCTTAATTCATCCCCACACTTACAAACATTACAAACTTTAACACCCATAAAAAAAATAAACACAAACACTAATTAATCCAATAAACAAAAAACAATAACCCCAACACACTATACAAAATAACACCATTATTACTATTTATATGTGAAAACGGTTAAAATAATACCCACAACCAAATAACTCATTTAACATCAAAAACCGATAGTATTCCCCTTTCCACAAAACTAAAAAAAACAAATATTGTCACCTTCTCAAACCGTTAAGTCGCGGTACCTATACATAAAATCCCAACCATCCACCCTAAGCAGTTTTTTGAATTATGCACTAATGTTTTAATCAAGTATTCGAATAAGAATGAAAACGATAATCTAATGAATTCCACCTCCCGACCAAAAACTAATCTCAAACAAAAGTGGAAGCTCGAGTGAACCGGAACACAAACTCGACACGAGTGTGGCTTCAGAAAATTGTTGGTTCAATACTACAATAAATCACCAACAACAACAACCGACATAAAACCGAAGAGGCTAGCTCAACACATCACAACACATTTGTTAGAAAATAGAAGAAAAATGATAAGCATGGTGTGATACTACCAAGCATCTCGGCTTGTTTTATTCACCGAGTCACAAGATCGACTCGATCCCTGCATTTATTCGTCATTAGGAAATTTTGGAGATCCGGGAAGAGATAACCAATGGTGCATATCCACTCCAAAATAATGTTTGAAGACCTGGTGGCAATTCACTTTGGAAATTTGAGCATCGGGGTGAGATAAATTTGACAGTTGCCATATGGAAAAACTTGCGGTTATAGTGAAAGGACCGGACCAACGGGACTTAAGCTTACCGGAGAAAATCTTTAATCTGGAGTTAAAGAGGAGGACTTGATCACCAACGTTAAAAACGCGGTTTTTGATCTTAGCGTCATGAATTCTCTTAGTTTTCTCCTTGTAGATTAAAGAATTTTCGTAAGCTTGATCACGGAGCTCATGAAGTTCATTAAGCTGGAGCTTTCGGTAATCGCCGCTGGGCTTGAGATCGAATATTGCATCTTAATGAGCCTAATATGACCTTGTGTTTAGTTCATCGGTAAGTGGGGGGGAAACATGATTTTCCATAAACTAGCTTGTAGGCGTTGCATCCGATCAGAGTCTTTAATATAAGCGGTTTCACTCGATAATGACCACATCGCAATCGTCTAATTTGTCGGACACGAGGCACGGTTTTTTTTTCTCTCCTACCGACCCCTTTCTAAGATTACTCTTTAGTCACGATTCATCTCTAGATTCACCATCTAGTTTGAGGGTGGTAAGCGGTAGAAAGACGATGTGTGATCTAATATTTTGACATGACTTTATCAAATTTGTCATTACAGAAATGGGTCCCACGATCGCTTATGATAGCTTCGATTTTTGCCACCAGTAATCGGGAGAAAAGGGTATTTCTAAATTTTGACAAACTACTCTAAGCTTCGTTGGTGGGGAGCGCTTGGCTTTAACCCATTTGGGAAAGATAATCGACAAGTTAAAGTATGTATTGTTTCTCTGACGACGAAAAAGGTCCCATATATCAATGCCCCATAATCAAAATTTCACAAACTTGGATAGCATTTTGAGGCATCTCATCTTGAAGTGATAATTTTGCTTGTCTTTGTTTTGATCACAAGATTTGATTCATTGAATGAGGCAGCTTGATTTAATGGCTAGGCCAAATGAACGGCATAATACTTTCGAACCTCACCAGGAGCGATGATGTTGGCACTATGAGGGCCTCGAGTGGGTCCTTATGCACGCACTTTAAGGATTTTCAAAAGAGGTCTTGGCCTTAAATAAAATTAACTACGGTGTATCTTGTTTGTTATATACTTTTACGAATGAATAGTTTTATTTAATGGGTTGTGTTCTTCCAATTGGAAAGGAGGGTATTATCGGAAATTATAATTGATCGTGGGTGGTACGTTGTATGGAAGGGGTGTTGTTTTTGAAGAGCGGTGGTTGGGGAGTGTGAGTTATTTAATCGGTGGTCAGGAGGGGGTGATGGTTTTTGATGTTTGATTGGCGATTTGTGGTTTGGGGGATGGTGAGAAGGTGGTGATTTTTGGAGGATGTGGGGGGATTGTGGGTGTTGGGGTGGAGGAGGGGGGGGATGAGAAGGAGGTGATGGGATAGGGTTGAGTTGGAGGGGGGTGTGTTATGGTTGTTGAGGGAGGGGGGGGGGGGGGGGGGGGGGGGGGGGGGGGGGGGGGGGGGGGGGGGGGGGGGGGGGGGGGGGGGGGGGTGGGGGGGGGGGGGGGGGGGGGGGGTGGGGGGGGGGGGGGGGGGGGGGGGGGGGGGGGGGGGGGGGGGGGGGGGGGGGGGTGGGGGGGGGGGGGGGGGGGGGGGGGGGGGGGGGGGGGGGGGTGGGGTGGGGGGGGGGGGGGGGGGGGGGGGGGGGGGGTTGGGGGGGGGGGGGAGGGGTGGGGGGGGGGGGGGGGGGGAGGGGGGGGGGAGGTGGGGGGGGGGGGGGTGGGGGGGGGGGGGTGGGGGGTGGGGGGGGGGGTGGGGGTTGGTGGGGTGTGTTGGTTGAGGGGTGGGGTGGGGGGGTGGGTGGGGGGGGTGTGGTGGGGGGGGTGTTGGGGTGTGGGGGGGGGGGGTTGTTGGGTTTTTTGAGGTGTGGGGGGGGGGGGTGAGGGTGGGTGGGGGGTGGTTTGGGGGGGGTGGGATGGTTTGGTGGGGGGGTTTGGGGTGGGTGGGTTGGGGGGGGGGGGGGGGGGGTGAGGTGTGGGTTGTGGGGTGGGGTTTGGGGAGGGGGGGGGGGTGGGGGGTGGGTGGGTTGGGGGGGGGGGGGGTGGGGGGAGGTTGGTGGGTGGGGTTTAGTGTTGTTTTGTTTTTGGTTGGTGGTTTTTTTGGGTGTTGTTGGGTGGTTGGTTAGGTGTTGGTGGTTTTTTTTTGGTTGTTTGGTTTTTTGTTTTTTTTTTTGTTGAGTTTGTTTAGTTTTGTTTTTTTTGTTGGGGGTTATTTTATTTGGGGGTTTTATTTTTTATTTTTAGGTGGTTTTTAGTTGTTTGTGGGGGGTATATTTATTGTATTATTTGTGTGGGTTTTGGAGGTTAGAGAGAGTCTTGGGATATGTTTATGTGGTTGGTTGGTGGGGTTAGTTTTTGTGAGGTGAGGGGGGTTATGGGGGGGGGTTTATTTTTTTTGTTTATGTATTTTTTCTGTGTTGTGTGTGGTTGGGGTGTGTTTGGGTTATTTTTATATTATGTTTGTTTGTGGGATGGTTTTGGGGGAGGATTTTTGAATGTGGTGGTTTGGATTTGGTGGTATTTTTGTATTGTGGGTGTTTTTTTGGGGTTTAGGTGGTGGGTTTTGGGGTGTGGGTTTTTTTTGGGTTTTGGGGTTTTTGTGTTTGTGTTTTTTTGTGTTGTTGTGGTTGTTGGTGGAGTTGGTTGTGTGGTTTGATTTGGGTAGGATTTTTTTGTGTTTTTTTTGGTTGGGGTGTGGATGTTTGGTTTTGTAATGAGGGTTGTGTTTTTGTTGGTTTTGATTGGGGTGTGGGATGTTTCGGTTGGTGTGTTTGGTTGGGTTTTTTACGGGTGGTGGGTTATGGGGATTCGGGGGGTTTTAGGGTGTTATAGGTTGGAGGTAGGATGGGTGTTGGTGGGTGGGGGGGGGTGGGTGTGGGGGGATGTTTGGGTGGGGGGGTTGTGGGGGGGGGGGTTGTGCTGGGGTTGAGGGATATTTTGGTTCTTTGAATTGGTTAATTTGGTAAGTTATGTGTTGTTTGTTGTTGTTTTTCATAGGTTTTTGTTTTTGTTTATGGGGAGGTTGATTAAGGTGATTTGTTGGTGTTGGTTGGTGGGGTTTGTAATGGTTTGTTGTTTGGGTTTGGTGGATGGTGGGTGTTTGTATGAGGTTCTTATATCGGTTAGGTTTTTGGTTGGGGGTGTTTTTGAATTTTGGGTTGATTTTAAAGGGTTGTTATTTGATTGAATTAGGAGGTTTTTGAAATTGAACGGGGCGGTTTGTTGGTTTGATGTTTCATGAAGGGTAATTTTTTGGGGGGAATTGTTGAATTTGGTTTGAATGTAAAATTCTCGATGTTGACTTATATTATATTATATAATATTACTATTTTAATGAAAAATTAATATCTAATTTTTTATAAACTAATTTTACTATAATTTTTATTTAAACATTAAATCTAAATATAATTAAAATTATTTAAATATTTTTACAATTAAAAAACAAATAAACAATTATATAAAAACTTATTTATAATAAAAAAAAAAAATAATTACAATAAAATAAAAATCTTATAAAAAAAATAAAAACATATAAATAATTATAAAAACAACAATAACTATCTAAAATATATAAAAAAAAACAAAAATATACAAACATAATTAATTAAAAAAATAAAAAAAAAAAATATTTAATCTAATTTAAAATAATAAATAATATAAAACTAATTAACTTATTTATAATAAAAAAATAAAATAAAAAAAAAAATTATAACTAAAAAATTTAAAAATAAAACTATTATAAAAATTTTAAAATAAAATTAAAAATTCAAAATATTAAAAAAACAAATTTAACAAAATATTAATATAAACAATAAAAAAAAAAAAAAAAACTAAAAAAACAAAAAAAATAATAATATAATTCTTACACCAATAAAACAAATATTATACAAAAAAAATAACTATATTAAAATAATAACTATAAAATCTAAACTCTCATCAAATTATTTAATATATTAATAAATACATTAAAATCTAATATAATAAAAATTATTAATTTAAAATATTAATTTAATTAAACTCAATAACAAACCAACTATACAAAAATAAAAAAAAAAAAAAAAAAAATATAATTATAAATAGATCATATAAATTATATTTATCTAATTTCATATTATTATAAAAAAAAAACAAACACATCAACACACAACCCAAAACCAAAAAAAACAAAACCCAACCACAACACAAAACCACAACAACCCAAACAAAAAAATAAACAAAAAATTAATTATAACAAAAAAACAAAAAAAACACCAAAAATCCAACAATCATCAAAAAATATCAATTATTTTAAACCTTAAAACTACATAAAAATTAAAATCAAACAATATAAAACAAAAATACAAAAATAAAAAAAAAAAATACAAAAAAAAATAAAACAAAATCAAAAAAAACAAAAACAAACAACAAACACCAACACCCCCCCCCCCCCACCACAACCCCAACAAACCCACAAACCCAAACCCACACAAAACAACCCACAACAAAACCACACCCAAACACACACACACACAAAACCCAAAAACACCCACCAAAACAAAAAAAACACCACAAAACAAACACCTAAAACACAACATCAACAACCCCTTCCCAAAAATCCAACCACTTCTTCAAACCCCCTACCCATTCTCAAAACCCCACCCCCCCAAACAAATTAACAAATTAAAATAAACAAAAAAAATTATAAAACCCCTCAAATCCCTACATCACTTACATCATTCCATCCACCAAACAATCTAACTCCAAAACCTTAACAAAAAATACTAACACTATTAAAAATCTAACCAATACTCATAATAAATACAACAATCATAATAAAATTAAACAAAAACCCCTAACCTAACTATAACTAACCATCCCAAAACCCAAACTTCCTCTCCTTACAACCCCTCCTATTATTCCCACATCATTCACCAACTAAAAAAAAAAAAAAAAAAAAATAAACTATATTCCACTTCTCTTTATCCCCTTCCCTCTACCACATCCTCCACCCAAAATTACTCACCCCCCACCCCTCCCCACATCTCACCACCACCCTCCCTCAACTAAATAACAACCTCAATCCCCTCCCCACTATCCCCTTCACCACAATAACCCATTCTACATTTCCATAACCCCTAACTAACCAATCTCACCTATATTTTATAACCTACACAATCCCTAAATCCCACATCAATAAACCCTCTTAACCACCCCCACCCTCAAATAAACACTATAACACACTACTCTATTCAATTCACCAAAATACTATTTAATACCACCCCCACTCAAATACAACCTCATTATCCCCCCCCTTACCTTTAATCCTTAATCCCATTTTATATATACTTAATTTAAATATACAACTACGCCACTGTATATCCCCCTTATTACTAACCAAATTACATAACCATTCCCCACATATCCCATTAATGTACCTAAGTCCTTTGCACCTCCCACCCGTATCCTAAACGGATCTAGAATGGTGTTGTCAGAAATAGACCGATAGAAAAACTTATCCTACAAACCCAACCGGATGTAGCGTGAATTCGTTTTTTGTCAAATCGAAGCGAAAGTTCTACCCACAACTTTAAACCCACCACACCGGCACGATTTTTGTTGTTCTTTCGATTTTTTCATAAGGCGATCCTCGAGTACATTGATAATCGGGAGACCTTTTCTTAGGTCAGCTCATGTTTAATTGATGGGTTATTAAGGAGAGATAACCCTTAGAAACGATGAGATCTTTGACCCTTAAATGTGGTGATACGCCTTCTATTTCGTACAACAATCTCGAATCGTTGAAGAAAGTTGATCTTATTGATGTACGGTGTGAAGAATACTCACAAGAAGTTTTAGGATTTTCCGTGTATTGCATATGCATTCCTTCTCCCGGCTACGATCCGATTGATTGAAATACTTCTCCGGACTCTCACTCTTTCGGGATAGTGATTTTTAATTTTGGATGAAGCTGATACTTTTCTTGCTCTAGCCGATGATCCTAACTTCACCGGAGTTGATGAGCTTATTATCACCAGAGTGGGACATTTCTCTTTCTCGAATCTCTTCTTCAATAGTGATCCTTCGCCGGAATCAAGGAATTACTTACCAGAAATTAGGCAAAGAGCTTAGTTTGTAAATCCGCGAATCTTTCAATCGATGAACCTCTGAGGTTGAACTTAAGGACTTACCACCTATCTTGAATAGCATTTTTAGCAGATAACACAATTGTTGCTCTGTCATAATTGCCAAAGATTTGAGTGATGATGAGAGACCGCTCTCATAAAGGTTCTTAAATCCCGAAAGCAAGCCATTGCTTGGAAGCTTTCTGACATAAAGGGTATAAACCCGGAATTTTGTTCTCATAAGATTTCTATGGGGAGGATTACGAAACTAAAGGTCCAACATCAGAGAGGGTTATCCAAAGATCTATGACGTCATAAAAAGAGGTTAAAAAACTTTTGACGCCTGGAAATGATCTACTAATCTCGGATAGTCCTTCGGGTGAGCCCAGTACACTGTGTACAAAGAAAGGAGAATGACCGTAGTGACCAAAGATGAAACGAATTAGGTTCTAAAAGACTATTAACGGAAGGAGAGTATGCATAGATTATCGCAAATTGAACTAAGCCCTACAAGCACAAAGACCCCCTTTCCCCCACTTTGAACCAATTACTAGTTCTACAACTGACTAACGACGAATCGCAGGAAACTGACATTACTTTCTGTTTCATAAACGTCTCCGGTTTCATCAGGTTATTTCCCCAAATTTTTACTAAATAGGAGATCCCAAACGACAACCAAAGAAACAGAACACCCATAATAATATTTGCAATCCTCCCCACCACACACCCCCCCGTTATAAACAAAGAGAACGTTTGTTTAACGCCGCATGCCTTTGGTATATGACAATGCACCAGCAAGTTTTAGAGGTGTATGATGGCATTCTTCATTGACTTGATTGAAAATACAATGGAAAGTCTTCATGGTAGATTTCTCGATTTTTGGAAATTCTTTTTTACGTGCCGCACCAATCTTGATAAATGCTTAAACGGTGTGAAGACACTATTTAGCTCTTAATTGGGAATAAAGTCATTTCTATGGTTAAAGAGGTATGTATTAGGAATAGATCTCGAAGAAAGGAATTGAATTCGACAAAGCTAAGATTGATGTGATCTCTAAGCTACCTCACCCAACCACCGTCAAGGGTATTCGAAGTTTTCTAGGGCATGCTAATTTTTACCGTAGATTCAACAAAGATTTTTTAAAGATTTCTCGACCCATGACCCACCTTCTTGAAAAGAACACCCCGTTTATCTTTTCAGAAGAATGCATTCAAGCCTTTCAGACTCTAAAAAAGAAATTAACCGAAGCTCCAATTCTCATTGCTCCAAATTAGGACCAACCTTTTGAATCTCATGTGTGTTGCAGTGAATTATGCAATAGGTGCAGTTACTAGGGCAAAGGAATTGAGAAGCCATTTTAGACAATTCATTACTGCGAGCAAAACGATGGGACGAAGCAGAATACAAACTACAACAAACAATGGGAAAAGAGATGCTTGCAGTAGTATACGATATTGAGAAATTTCGATCATTATTTTTTATCTGATAAGAGTGTTGTTTACCACGGATCATTCTGCCTTAAAATAACTCTTCAACAAGAAAGACACCAAAGCAAGATTGCTTAGATGGGTTTTACTTCTCCAAGAATTCGATTTTAAAGTGATTGATATGAAGGGAGCTGAAAACTACGCAGCTGATCACCTTTCACGTCTTGAAAACCCGTATGAGAATGTTTTTGATCCTAAGGAGTTATGAAAACCATTCTCTTGAGAAATTGAATTCAGGTGATTTTTCATGATAACCAAAGATATCCGTGGTTTGTCGATATTAGCATATTAACCTTCAGCGGGGAATTTTCTTATCGAAAGAATGTCATCAACAAATGAGAAAGTTTTTCAAAGATGTAAAGATACTTTTGGGATGAATCTCTTTCTCTTTAGGATATGTAAGGATCAATTCATCCGTCAGGTGTGTATTTGGCCAAGAAGACTTCTTGATAGCCTTAAAGCTTGTATGAGGACCCACCGGGGGCCATCATAGTGCCAACATCACCGCTCGGAAAGTATTTGATGCCGGTTTCTTTTGGCCTACCATTTATCAAGATGCTCATTCAATGATCAAATCTTGTGATGCATGTCAAAGACAAGGCAAAATTTCACATCGAGATGAGATGCCTCAAAATGCTATCCAAGTTTGTGAAATTTTCGATGTATGGGGCATTGATTTTATGGGACCTTTTCCGTCGTCAAGAGGAAACAAATACATACTTGTAGCCGTCGATTATCTTTCCAAATGGGTTGAAGCCAAGGCGCTCCCCACCAACGATGCTAGAGTAGTTGTCAAAATTTTGAAATCCCTTTTCTCCCGATTCGGTGCATCGAGAGCTATCATAAGCGATCGTGGACCATTTGTAATGACAAATTTGATAAAGTCATGTCAAAATATAGAGTCACACATCGTCTTTCTACCGCTTACCACCCTCAAACTAGTGGTCAAGTCGAGGTGACGAATCGTGGACTTAAAAGAATCTTAGAAAGGACGGTAGGAGAAAACCGTGCCTCGTGGTCCGACAAATTAGACGATGCGTTGTGGGCATTTCGAACCGCTTATAAGACTCCGATCGGATGCACACCCTACAAGCTAGTTTATGGAAAATCATGTCACTTACCAGTTAAACTAGAACACAAGGCATATTGGGCTCTTAAGCATGCCAATTTCGATCTCAAAACCATGGGCGATTACCGAAAGCTCCAGCTTAATGAACTTCATGAGCTCCGTGATCAAGCTTATGAAAATTCTTTAATCTACAAGGAGAAAAACTATAGAGAATTCATTACGCTAAGATCAAAATCCGCGTTTTTATACGTTGGTGATCAAGTCTCTCTTTAAACTCCCGATTAAGATTTTCTATGGTAAGCTTAAGTCCCGTTGGTCCGCGTCCTTTCACTATAAACTCGAAGTTTTTCCATATAGGCTCTGTCAAATTATCTCAACCCCGAAGGCTCAAATTTCAAGGTTGAATTGCCACGTCTAAAACTTTATTTTGGAGGGGATTTTTGCCACCATTGGTTATCCAGGATTCCATAACTTTTCCTAAGGACGAATAAATGCAGGGATCGAGTCGAGCTTGTGACTCGGTGATAAAAACAAGCCGATTCGTGGGAGTTTCACCCCTGCTTTTCATTATATTTCTTCTATTTGCAACAAATGTTTTGTTGATGGTGTGAGGCTAGCCTCTTACGGTTTTTTGTCGTTTGTTGTTTGTTGTGATTTTTTGTTAGGATTGAACCAACAATTTCTGAAGCCTCTCGTGTTCGGTGTTGTGTTCCGGTTCACTCGAGCTTCCTATCTTTTGTTTGAGATTAGTTTGCGGAGATCCGATATCCTTTCATCTTATCGATTAACGTTTATCTTTGCATAATTCATAATCGGCTTAGATTTGCGTAGAGACCCGGCCTTAAACATTTGAGGGACAATGTTTTGTTTTAGCTTTTGGAAGGGTCTATCGATTTGATGTTACTGATTATTTGTTTTTGTTTCTTACTATACCCGTTTTAACTATCATATTAGCAAAATTTTAAATTTTTAAGTTTTTTTTTTTTTAGGAAAAAATGAAAAATTTTTAGTAAAAAAAGGTGTTTTGACAGAATGTAAGTTTTCGTTGTGGAATAAGAGTATTTTGACCGATCGAATGGTGAGTTCTAGCTTTTATCATTTAACATTAATGATGATAGTTTGTGCTAGTCTCATGTAGTCTTTAAACATGCTTTGATTGAAAGCATTAGTAATGAAAACTTGTGAAATCTCAAGTAGATTTTAAATTTGACCAAGTTGGATTTTTATATAGCAGTATTGGAATTTCTTTATTAGTGATTTTAAATTTGGCAAAGTTTAAGAGATGATTGTGTTGAGTACGACATTAGGTGCTAAACAAGGTTATTTGCGAAACTTAAATGCTTATAAATAACTTGTGGTTCTTTCTTCCACCGAGTTCTTTAAAAGATTAATTATACGTGGTCTCTTTAATTTTTACAAATTAGAGTTTTACTCTTAAAGTCTAATCCAACATATTCAGAGAAAAGCTTATTCGTTGATGATGTCAACATCATTTGTAAATAAGAAATTTAGTTCTAGTTTATTACTTTTGTTTATTAAAATGATATTTTTTCCTATTTTGCAAAAATAACTGTGTTGATTTAATATAAAAAAATAATAATTAATAAATAAAAATAGAATAAAATAAAATATAAATTGGTGGTATAATAAAAAGGATGCAAGTTATAAAATCCTGGTGTTATTTATATTTAATCATTACAAACTACGTCGCTATTAAAGGTACATTGGGCATTTGTCATTCGATTCCGTTGTGACTTCGAAGAAGGGGGATGGTTGTAATATTTGGAGTTGGTATCATGATTTCGTACACGGGAATATTGTCGGAGGCGTGGCCGATGTGTCGTGAAAGAAATGTGATACAGGTTCCTAGCCTAATAATGTAATAGTATTATTATGTTGAAAGTTAGCAATTAAATAGTAAAAGTTTCCTTTTCTAAACCAAGTTTTCTTTTTGTAACAAATTTATAAGGTCTACAAGGCTTGTCATCGAAAGTTCATTCGTCTCGATTATTATTCTCAGGATGGGGTGTCTAATAACATTAGCACTTACGACGTTGGACGGGGGGAGGCTAGAGAAGTCTTTGTCATTTTTGGGGCTGGGATATACCCTTTAATTCGTTGGGCGGTGAGTTGGTGGTGGTGGGGTGCTGGGAGGTGGGTTCTGACTTAGTGGATGTTATTTGTGAAATTATGGCACTGGTGTTTTGCGGGGGCGGTGTGATTAGTTCGTTTGTGGGGGTGGTTGGGGGGTTGGGTTGGGGGTGATATTTTATAGGTTTGTGGGTGGGTGGGAGGGTTGATTTGGATATTGGGGGAGGTGTTGGTGGGGTGATGAGGTGAGAGGTCGGTTCGGGGTGGGTGGGGGTGGGGGTGGTGGGTTGTTTTTTTGGGTGGTGGTTGGGTGTGGGGGTGGTTGGGGGTTGGGTGGGGGGGGAGGGGTGTAGGGTGTGGGTATTTTGGGTTGTGTTGTGTGGTGGGATTATTGTTGTTGGGGTGGGGGGGGGTTGGTGGTTGTTTTTGTGTTTTTGTTTTGAGGGGGTTTGGGGTGTGAGGGGGGGGGGTGGGGGGGGGTGGGGTGTTTTTGAGGGGGTGGGGTTTGGGGGGTGGGGGGGTGGGGGTGTGGGGGGGGGTGGTGGTGGGTTGTGGGGGGGGTGTGTGTGGGGGGGGGGTTGGGGGGTGGGGTTTTTGTGGGGTGATGTGTTTTGTTTGTTTTTTGTGGTGGTGGGAGGGGGTGGGGGGGGGGGGGGTGGTTGGGTGTTGTTTGTGAGTTGGGGTGGGTTGTTGGTATAAGGATGTGGATTGGGTAGTAGGTTTGGTAGGTCTGGGTTATTGTTGCTTGTATGGTTTGTTGGGTTTTTTTAGGTGTAGTTTAGTTTTTTGGGGTTGTGGTTTTTATTATTTTGAGGGTAGTTGTTTGTTTTTTTTTTGTTTGATGGGGTGTTTGTTTTTTTTTTTTATTTTTTTTTGATGGTTTTTTGTTAGTGTTTGTGTTTATTATTTTTATTTTTTTTTATTTTTTCTTTATTATTGATGTTTATTTTTATATTTAAATTATTTTTTTATTATTTCTTATTTTTTGTATTTTATTTATTTAATTATTATTTTTTTATTGTTTGATTTTGTTTTTTATATTATTATATTTTTTTATTTTTATATAAATATATTTATTAATATTTTATTTTTTGTTTGTTTTTTTATTTAAATATAATTATGTTTTGAGTAGTTGTTTATTATTTATTTAATGTTTCTTTGAGTTGTTTTTTTGGTTTATGTTTATAGTTATTTAGCTTGTGTTATGGTTGTTTGTTTGTGGTTGTTTTTTTTTTTGTTTTTTTTGTTTTTGCTTTTGTTTTGTTTTTAATGTTTTAGTTGCTTGTTTAGTTTTGGTTTATTTTGTTATTGTGTCTTTTATTTGTTTGTTTTTGTTGTTTGTTTGTATGTTATGTTAATATAAACTAATGATAGTGTGATCTTTGATTTGTTTGGGATGTTGTTGTGGTGGTGGGATGTGGGGGGTTGGTTGTGGTTGGGGGTTGGTGGGGGGGGTGGTGTGGGTTGGGTTGGTGGTGTGGGGGGTGTTTGGTGGGGGGGTGGGTGTGGGGTAGTTTTGGTTTTGGTGCGGGGGTGGGTTGGGGGGTGGGTGTGGTTGTGTGGGGGTGGGGGGGTGGTTGGGGTGGTTGTGTTGTGGTATATTGTGTGTGGGTTTAAGTGGATTGACAGGGTTTTGTTGGGTTGGGTAGTAATTTTGTTCAGTTGTGTTGTTAGGGTTTGTGTTTGTGTTAAGATAGTAGAGTGATGTGAGATTGTTTAAGGGAATGAAGTTTGTTTTGTTTTTTGAATCATGTAGTAATAGTTATAGTATTTAAGCTTTAAAGCAAATTTTGTAGCTTTTTTTTTTATTGTAGGTTTTATATTGATTGTTTGTGATATTGTTTTACAATTAATTATAATATATATTTTAAAAATAGTTTATTAAAAAAAAAAATAAATAAATATAATAAAAATTTAAAAATAAAATAATTTATAATAAAACATATAAATAACTAAAATAAATCTAAAAAATCAATTAAAAAATATATAATAAAAAATAATATTATAATAAAAAATAACATAAAATTTATAAAATAAAAAAATAACATTAATAATTAAAATAAAAAAAAATAATTAAAAATTTAAAAAAATTTAAAATTAAATTATAAAAAATACAATACAATAAAAACCTAAAATATAAAAATACCTACTATCATTATAATATTAATATAACAATAATATAATTAAAAAAAAAAAAAACAATAAACCAAATTAACTTAATATATAAATTACAAACATAATATCATATTAATAAAAAAAAAAAATCGAAACTTAATAAAACTTTTTTTATAAAAACTATAACAAAAAAAAAAAATTGTTAAAATAATATAAAACAAACAAAAAAAACACTAAAATAATAACAAATTAAAAAAAAAAAAAAAAAAAAACCAACCCCCCCCCCAAAACACCCACCACACCCACCCACCCCACCCCCCCCAACCACAACCACCACCACCCCCCACCCCCCCCACCCAACACACCAAACCCCACCCACAAACACACCCACACACCCCCCCCCAACCAACCCCCCCCCCCCACAAACCCCCACACCAAAACAAAACCAACCCCCACAAACCCAAACCAAACAAACCCAAAACCAAACACCCACACCCACCCCCACAATACAACACACCAAACAAAAAAACAAAAAAAAACAACAACACACCCCAACAACAACACCAAAACACCCAACAAAAAAACACCAAAAAAACCCCCAACACAAAACACAAACTAATATACCAACCAAATTTAACACCACTAATTATCATCCTAATCCCCTAAACCCAATAAATAAAAATTTATTAAAACTCAAAAACTCTAACTATCCATACAAATAACAAATTAAACAATAATAAATATAACTAAACCATCATTACCCCCCCAACCCCACCCACAAATATAAAAAAATAAACAAAAAAAAAAAAAAATTAATATATTCTATAACACTCATACCAAACCAAAATCACACCATAACAAATTAAAAACAATCTTAACTTCTAAAATTGCTCACATTCCAATTCATCAATCTACCTCAAGATTTAAATAATAATCAATATAAGTAACACCAATCCAATAATATAAAGAACTTAACAAACTTTGAATATCTTGTATCAAATTCAATCAAATTTAGTTTAGCAATACCTTATATCATCTACGATATTTACAACAATTTTATTCTACGTATATCACATCCGGGAAGTTCGAATACGTCGATTAACATTTGCTTTATTCCTTTCTCTCTCGACGGTGGACGCCCGGTCTGCATTGTAAAGAACCACCTCGATCGATTTCATAACGTGGGATGATTCTAGTCTCGAAGAATTCATGAACTGATTATTACTCCTTCGTAAACAATCTTAACTTCGAAAGCGTTTATCTCTATTTACATGCAAAAACTAAATGGAACTTTTAAAGTTGCTTGGGAAACGTTTCATAGGTCTTAGTCGTCAATGTCATCGCTGGGGGGATGGTTTGTATTCTTCTGGTGTAGTGTTGTATTGGAGGGATAGTACATTTTGATTGTTGACGGGGTGGAAGACGAGGGGGTTTGGGATGGTTTTGAGGCTAGGGTGGGGGGTGCATGGTTGTGTGGTAATGCCTGGGGACAGGGTGGATTGTTGGATGGCTTGGGTTATGTGGTTGGGAGTTTGAGAAGAGGGAGTAGGGAGTTAAGGAGTTGGTGGGGGGTTTGGGATTATTGAGAAGGGGGTGTGTTTTGGGTGTGTGGTTGGTGGTGGTGGTTTTGTGGTGGTGGGTTTTGGTGGGGTAGTAGGAGGTGGTTTGAGGGTGGTTGGGGGGGGTTGGGGGGGTTGTTGGGATTTTGGGGGGGTTGGGGGTTTGGGTGGGGGTGGTGTGGGTGTTGGAGTTTTGGGGGGGTGGGGGGTTGTTTGCGGTTGGGGTTTGTTTGGGTTGGGGGGTGTTTGGGGTTATATTTGGTATAGGTGTGAGGTTTTTGGGTGGGTAGTTTTTGTGGAGGGGTTTTTTTGGATATTTTTGGTGGGGGTTTTATAATTAATAAATATTGTAATAGTTTGTTTAGGTGTTTCTTTTTTTTATGTATGTATGAGGTGTATTATGGTTAGTTTTTATAAATTTTAATTAATTTATAAAATATTATATATAATAATTAAAATAAAATTTCTTTAATCTATATAAATATTAATAATATTTTATTTTTTTATTTATTTAAATTCACATTATACTTATTAAAAATTATAAATAATATTATATTTAAAAATAATAAAATTAAATAATAAAATTATATTTAAAAATTAAATATATAATTAAAACTTATAAATTTTACTAAAATTTATTATATTGTTAACATAATAAATTAGTTAAAAGATTTGATTTCATAAAAGATATTTTAATTATTATGTTTGTGTAGTTTTTTATTTAAATATTTATTTTTGATTTTAAGGGCTATGATAGATGTTATGTTTAGATATCAATTTAAAAAGGTGTAGGAGTAATATTATATGTAGTAGGAAGTTTATTTGGGATTTTGTTGTTTTGATTTATAGCATCGAGTTTTGATATGGGAGATTTTTTTGAAGTATGTTTATTGATGTGTTGGAAGGGAGATTTAGAAGATGATATTGTTGATTTTAATGTTGTTGTATAATGATAGCATTAAAGAAGAGATGATGGGTTGTATTTATTTAGAGAGGAGTGGTTTTTAGGAGAGAGTATCAGTAAGTATTAGTTTAAGAAAAAAATTATATTTGGAAGGTTTTATAGTGTTTTGGATTATTTCTTGTGGTTGGTTAATTGGGTAAAGGGAATAGAAAGATTTAATTTAACATTAATAAATATTTATCTTTAAAAAAAAAAAAATTTTTAAATATAACAAATAACACTAAAACATCAAAATATTTAAATCAAAAAAATATAAATAAATTAGACTCTCAAACATAAAATACAAACAAAAAACAAAACCACAAAACTAAAAATCAAAAAACAAAAAAAAACAAAAACCACAAATAATCTAATAATACAAATACAAACCAAAAAACAAACAAAATAAAAATTTAATAAATAAAAAAAAAAACAAAAATACTCACACAACAACCCAACAACAAAAAACTACAACACAAAACAAAAAAACAACAACACCACAAAAAAACAAAAAAACAAAAAAAAAACTAACAATAATACAAAAAAACAAATTATATCTATATTACTCAACCATAATACAAAAATCAAACTTAAAAATTTAAAAAATATTAACTTAAAAATAAAAAAATACAATAAATTCACTACATATATATATAATCTACTTCTAAAACCTTTACCAACCATTCCCCTAAATCACTTACATATTTAACAAATACATAAAAACATATTCAACAATATACCTATAATATATATAAGTCAAATAATTCATAAAAAAATTATATTAATACTTATCATCTCATAAATTCCAATCTTACCATTCCTTAAAACAAACAACAACAAACTATATATTCCTTCCAACATTACCTATAACCTTCAAAATTCATCAACCTTCAACTCACACTAAACAAAATTAAAAATACTCTTTTATTCTCTCATCAAAACACACATCCATTCATCTCTTTAACAATAAATCAACTATCTCATCCCACAAAATATAAATCTACAACTTTTTAAAATTAAAAATAAACATAACCAACTCCACAATCAACCTCAACACAAAAAAACACAACAAAAAACCCAACACACAAACCCCAAAAACCAAAACCAAAATAACCCTCAACAACACACATAATTAAAACAAACAACATACAATACTACCAAACAAACCACAAAAATACCAAACACCTTCAAACCACACTATCAAACATTTACTCACATCACATTTTCAATTTATACACCCAACACAACACATCACCTACCACTTTTATTACAAATTACACAAACAACTCCACACACCATAAAACACATATCTAAATCCCCCTAAACTCCACATTCTTTACCAATCTAAATCCCCTCCAACCAAAACACACTCAAAACACAACCCACCAAAAATCTCCCCAACCCCTAAACTCAAAATTTAACAATCAAAACTAAACTCCCCAACATTCTCCCAAAATTACTTAAACACACAAATAACCCCCCCCCCTTACATAACAACAACACCCTTACCTAACATTAAAATCACCCCCCCACCATACCAAAACCCCACTAACAAAACACCAATGAAACCAACCTACCTTACTACTCCAAACCCTTACTACACCCCCCTCACATAACCCTCTCATATATAAACTTACCTCTCTTCCCATCTACAATCAATACCAAAAAATACCCCCAATTATAACCCACATTCAACTAACAATCAATTCCAAAATCACCCTCAATACATTCCCAACCAATTAATCTCTATCCAACCAAAAAACACTATATAAAATAAATAACCCACAAAACAACTCACAAAATCCAACTACAATAATGCAATAACCATCCAATTTCAAAACAACCTTAACTACATTTTATAAACCAAAACCACCATATTCCCTACCCCCCACCTCTTTAAATTATATTTTTCTCATCCACATTAACCTCACCCCAAATCATCATTCAACTAATACCTTTCCGGTTACATCTCACCCCACTAAATTTCCCCCTTTGTTAATCACAGTATGTTCTTTATATATACATCTTTTTGTCTCAACTTGTGAATATGATTTTCACTTATTCCTTTAATATTATAAAAAATAACAAATAAAACCCCCCCACCAACATAATCCCATTGATAATGTCTCATGACAGTTCCACCCCATTCTTGCAAAAAACAGTATTCTTTGGAGACTACAGCTGACCGAAGTACTCACTTTATCTTCATGTAGTTGTACCCATACCAGATACAAGACCATTCCCGATCACGGACGACCACACCTTAGATGGCATCGTGCAGCTACCACTTACTGCTCGGCGGTCTCCTTCAGATGAGAATCGGTCAATGTAGAATCGTTGTCTTTGAAACCACCAATGAGAGATACCATACATAGCTGCAATGTCATACTTGCATTCCTCTTCAATCCAGAACTGATCAGGCACCAGTTGCTCCAAGCCGACATCAGGATAATATGCCGCCTTCATCTTCGAGATTGACAAGGCCGGTCTGCCAACCTTGCGACCGTATCGTAGATACTCTAGGTCTTTGTTGAAGAAGAAGTCCGGTTGAATGGTTACATGGCCTGGTTCACCTCCCAGTGGAAGTGGCTTGCTGACGTTGTACCTGAGGATTGCATCATCCACTTGATCGGTGAGAAGTTTGTGGCACTCTTCCATTTGGAATTGGAGATGAATCACGTCATGATGAAACACTTTGACGATTTTGAATGCCGGGTCCTTCCGGTCTTTGAGTGTGTTAGAGATTCTTGTTGTTTACTAGGTACCAATTCCATAAATGTCGCCATTCCCCGGTTTGAGCAAGTAAGAGGAGTTCTCCCTGGGAGAACAAGTATGTCGACTTCAGAGCAGAGGCCCAATTGTTTGTTGGCATAGACAGATCAGATGAGGGAATAGTACAAGCAGGTTCTGGAGTGGCCGGTCTGTCTTCAGTGAGAGTTTTCACCACTCTGCCCCCTCAAAGGTTTGGGACTTTTTTTTCTTTTAGAATATGATCACGTCCGACCTCAATCATCACTAGGATGCTTGTTCATCTGCATTGGTTTTCATCATCCATATAGAGTTCATCAGGAATCGTTGTGCTTGAGGGCTTGACCCGGGTGTCAGTTGTTGTCCAAGCAGAGTATTCAGCTGAAGCAGCTGTCTTTGATGAAACTTGGAGTGCGTGACTAGTTGACTGTTTCCCTATTGAGTGGATGAGGATGGTGAGGAGAGGAGGAGCTTTGAGCAGATCGGCAGGCTCCGGTTGTGCTAGAGGTCCCCCGATGGCGCCTTGACAGTGGTGAGGAGGAGGTGGTGGTTGAAGGTTGGAGACCAGGCGGAGTTTTGAGAGGATACTTGCTTACTTTTTCTCTTAGTTTCCTCCTGAGCCTTATCTACATCAAAGTCCTCAACTTCATCACGATGGATAAAGTCCTGCAGTGCTTCATATGCTACTCGGTGGTTAGCATGTCCCTTGTCATAGTTCTCCTCCAACATGTTAGGCAGGAATTTCCTTCATGTCAGACGTAGGGAGATCCTTGAAGCGAGCACGAAGAGGAGCTCTCATTGCATGCTTGACTGATGAGATAACCACCTCCTTAACTGATTCCTCAATCTTTCTCAGTCCAATTCCTGTGATTCATTTAACTCCACCGTCTGCTCTCTGATCATTTTGGGCCAGTCCATAGTTTCCATCTTATGGATTCGGTTCCCTTGCTTGTCTAGCCTTGTCTCTAGGGCTTGATTTTCCTCCACCAAGTCTGCTATGTGTTGTTCGAGTTCGCCCATGCGCTTAATGAGAATGGAATCTGATGAACCTTGTTGAGGTTGAGGTGGTAGTGGAAGAGTTGTTGTTGTTGTTGTTGTGGTTGGTGGTGGTGGTGGTGCTGCAGTTGTGGTTGTGGTGGTTGGTAGAGGCCACTGAAAATTGGGTGAATCAGGTCTAGTCACAAGATCGATCACCGGGGATGTCATAGGAGGGATGATAGAGGTGTCTTGCTGAATAGTGACTAACACCATTGATTCAGCCTCAGTGTCTGCTGTTGTCTTCTCATTATCGGCCTCAGACGGTTTGTCATTTAAGAATTGATCACCAAAGCTGAAGTCTTTGGCGAGATGTTGTAGAGAAGACAACGTCCCTGTGAGCTGACAGTTCCTCTGGTAATCATCCTGTTTATCACGGTTAGCTTTAGATTCTCCGGTACATAAGGGTATGCGGTGGCCGTAAAACCCCTCAATCCATATGCTCTGGTTGTGTTGACTGGAGGGGATTAGTGGATCTCAACATCCGAGTGTTCAAGGTTTGGTCCAGCGAGAACACAAGGAGTTGGTAACGGTAGGGATTCAGCAACATCATCAGGGTTTGGTCCAGCCTGGCCTTCATCTCGTGTACCAGGGTCTGATCCAGCCTGGCCTTCATCTTGAGCCCCACTTCTAACCACTGATGGCATTTCTTCATCAGACTCCGTATCACTGCCATATAATCCAAGTTCGGACATTAAGAAGTAGAGTCTTCACGGATGTGTTGCAGTTTGGAATGTAAGAACGTCTCTGAAGTTTGTATTGTCATCTGAGCTCTTTTCTCTTGGAGTTTGTAGGTTGAGAAGAACCTTGGGCCGCTTGTTTCTCGCCTACTTTCTCTTTCCCCTTCCTGGCACTCTGGTAGTGGTTGAATTTACACTGTCGTCTGTTTCCATGGATATACAACAGGAGGGAGAGGACCCTTTGAGTCGGGGTATGCATTCTGTTAAGATTCTTCTAAGAACTGTTTAGTATTGCCTCCTTTGTGTCTTCAAGGCTGGGTTTAGCAGCAGGAACCCCTTCATCAACGAATTCATCTACCAGCTGCTTAGAACTCTTAACAGTTCTCTTCTTAACCACTTTCCCTGCCTTAGCACGTTTGGCAAGTGGTTGGGCCTCAGACGATTCTGACACAGGTTTGCGCTTCTTCTCCTTAGGTTTGGCCGGTGCATGTTTAGACTTCTTGGCTTTAGTTTTAGAAACGGTTGGTTGCTCGGTTGCTTTGGTTTTGCTTGTTTGGTAGGTTTGGCTGGCTTTGGTGCGGGAGATTCAGGATCACTTAATTGCTCACCCGCGATGTACCGTTGATGCTTTGCAACCTTTTCCAGATAGGCATCATAGTAGTCTGCTCCTCGAATGACATTATTGATGAGTTCATTCGGTATTGTCATCCCAAAGATTCTCGTAGCTTCCTTAGCACTGAACTTAAGATGACTAGTTCAGTTCCTCAGTTAGGCAATGTAGTGAGAGTCGGGTCTTGGGTGGAAGTTGTTAGCCGTTGCAGGTGAAATATGATCAACTTTGTGAACCTGATACTTGGGATAAGGATAAGAGTTGTTTTCTTCTTCCCCAGAGTATGTTGTGCCAACTTCCTTTTGTCTTCTGTGAAGGTGTGGATGGATTGAGTAAATTCTCTTTCTTCCTTTCAGCCATAATCGATGTGAGCTCGATTGACAACCACCTACCAATGGTTTTGTAAGCATTGGGGCTCTCTCGCGCCTTTCAATATCTAGAAGTCTTTCCCGCTAAAGCACTGATTGATAAATGCGTTGTTAGTGCCCTCTCAGTTGGAACATGGTCCATTAGTGGTTGACGATAGACATAGTGTATGGACTACCTTTGGATACCCCAACTTATTGACTAATTCAACGAGAGTATCAGGAGTTGGAAGGAGAAGAGAAAGCCCGGTGTTGTCGACTGGTGTGATTGAAGCAGCATCTCTGAGTGTGTCTGAGTGTGATAAACATTGCTCGTCTGTGTAACTGTAACTTCCAGCTTTACTGTCATAAAAATGTATCCAGAAGAATTGTTGAATATAGAAGCCGGTATTGTTGATGACGCTTGTAAAAGCTCTGAAGAATTTGTTGGCTTGAGGAAGGTCCATAGCTATCTTGAATATTTATGACTGCGTTGAGATTTTTCTTCATTCAGATAGCAGTTTTCTTTTCCCAATTGGCACCCATCGATTGCGTGGCACAATTTGTTCATCAGTACGGATGGGTGATGCCATTGCGGGAGCATGTTCAGCATTAGTCATTGATTCTGCAAAGTTACAAACATAGAGGAACGAGCATGCAGAGAAGGGTTGTTAGATGTGAGCAAATGCACGGAAGTTAAGCCATGTAGCTCAAATGTCTAAGATAATGGACATATTAGATAATGATATTAGTGTTTTTCAGTGAGTTTTGTATAATCGTGTGTTAAGGTATGTTAAACTCATCAAGAGAGAAATAGATACACGAATTAAAATTCACGATTCTATGGCAATTTACAATCAATGCAGACAAGATGCAATGGATGTGGTCACTCTAAGCAACACTTAATCTTGTCAAGATCAAGACCCAATACATAAGGATTTTGACTATGCTCAGATCATAACGCATTTGTTATCAAAACGACAGGATTCAAAACGCTAGGCATAATTAAAACGCTACAAAGTCAAAAATCAAACGCAATTAGTCTAACGCAGTCATACTCTTAATGCATGGTTCAAAACGCTACTTAAGGTTATATAGCTATAAGCAACTAAGTCATAAGCAGTCTTACTCATAAACGCAATATGTTCAAGAAGTCATACTCATAACGAATATGTTTGCCAATGCTAGTTGTTGGAGTAGTTAGGGGTTTTCTTGTCAGGCTTTAACACACATCAGTAGGTTTTATTGAGAATTATATTAATTGATTCTTGTACACATATAATCGAGTTTGTTGGTGGTTCGTACGTTTACATATAACAAATGATTGAGGCGAATTATGAATGATATTAGATAAAGTATTCACATAGTTAATGTTATGATTGATATGTAGAATAATAAATTATGGAGAATAAATGAAGTGTGTGTTTTGAAGTGGAGAGAAAATAAAAAATTTGATAAATCTTTTACTGTTTGATAGTAAAGCAAATTTTAATTATTTAATTATTGCTAAATTACTAAAACAAAAAAAAATAATATTTAAAACAAAAATTTATAAAAAAAAAAAAAATTTAAATCCAATTAATTATTCCTAACATAAAAAATATATACTATCACATATAAATAATTAAACAAAATAAAAATAACTAATATATCTATAAAAATTCCACACACCCCAACCACAAAAACACAAACAAAAAACACCCAAACCCCAACAAAAACCAACCCCACAACACAACACACAACAACACCCAAAAACCCAAAACCCAAAACACCCAAAAACAAAAAACCAACAAAACACAACCCCCAAACCAAAAAACCAACCCCCCCCAACCACCCACACCCCAACCACCAAAACAAACCTCCACAACAACCAACACACAAAACACACCCAAAACAAAAAAAACCCCCCACCACAACACAACAAAAAAAAAAAAAAAAAAACCAACAACCACACAACAAAACCAACAAACACAACACCACACAAACAAACACACACCCCCACAAAACCCCAACCACACACACCAAAACCAACACAACCAACCAAACAACAAAACTCCAACCCCCAAACCCAAAAACCCCACATACCCCCACAAACACACCCCACAACCAACAAACCAAACAAAAACCAACAACACCAAAAACAAAAACCAAAACACACCCCCACCCAAAACAAAAACCACCAACCACCCCCACAAACAACAACCACACAAACCAAAACCCAACACCCAATCCCTCCACCCACCACCCAAAACCACAAAATCAACAACACCCCCCCAACAAAAAACCACCACAAAACAAAAAAATCACAAACAACAAAAAACCCAAAACCACAACATCAAAATACAAAACTAACCACAACTCATCCATCAATTAAAATATACCCCCTATAACATACCTCAAAAAAATCCTCTAACCTACTAAACAAACATACCCATACATAAAAAATATTATTAATCCACAATCAAAACCTTCTCTTTATCTTAAAAACCCAACTCAAAAAATCATTCAAAAATAACCTTATAACAAAAAACCCACCACCATCACCCTAAACAAACCAAAATATCTCACCACATTCCATATTCTTATTACAAAAAATAAATCTCACCCCCAAAACATCAAACCAAATATATCCACACATTATCCTAAAATCCTCCAATCATAAAATTAACTCAAAATATATTCCATTACTACCCCCAAAATAACTTCACACAATATTATCTCAATATTGTAAACCCCCTCTTACAATATTATTCCCAACAATTAATCCAATCTTATTATATTGTTCATTACTTTATCTTATCCCATAGTTATACTATTATATTTATGTAATTCAAAAGTACGGTGATTTACACAAGCTGTGAAGCCTTCCCAGGAGTTATAGTCTGGGCGAACACATTAACAAATGGTTCGGGATCAGCTGCAGCAAACGGATTAACTTCTGCATATTGCTCACCTGCTACACCCTGATGTACCGAAGAGGAGTGATGATCCAGTGGTGATGATGTGTGACTTCCCGATGGTGCGTCGAGATCAATAGCAATAGAACGGTGGTCCTGTAGGTATGACGGGTCTTGTGCAATATTAGGAATAGGATCCTGACGGATACCCGGTGGATTAAAATATTCATCAAACATGGGTTGGAATAACATCTCCAATTCTTTATTTGTGGGAGGTACATATGGATGCGGAGCAGGGTTGGTACGAGCCCTGGACTGATAGGGTCAGCGTCACAGGTTAGGAGCGGGTCCTGTATGGATTGTACAGGAGCCATTTGCTAGTCAGTCATCGAATGTAAACATGTAGTCTCCATTATTTGTGGGTCCTTGTTGTAAATTCTGTAACTTCTCGTTTGGTGCGTAACAAAGATTCCAATATATCGTTGGTTTTCGTTTCCTGATTTATGTCATTTTTAGGGTAACAAAGAGAAAAGATTGGAAAAAAGTGAGTCGCTTTTTATTTTTATAAGCTCAAAATTTTTAAAAATATATATTTATAAAATTTAAACTTAAAATTTTTTAAATCTAATAATATTAAATAAAAACAATTATATTTTTCACCAAACACAATTTATATCATACTCTACTTAAAACAAACTCCACTTAATTTATTCTAAATTCCCTACAAATCATCCCCAAAAAAAACAAATTACAAACTAAAATAATCCCAAAATATATATTATTTAACCACAACATAAATAATCTCTACATCCAAATAACTCCAAATAATTCCCACCTTTAAAAAAATCACCCCCAACCACTACCCTCTCCACAACCATCCTCAACCATCAACAAAACACCATATCCTCTCACCACCACCCACATTCCTTTATAAAATCCCCAAACCCAATTTAAAACCTATAATTGAAAAATATTTAATTAAAATACTTAAACCAATCCTTCATCCCTTATCACCCAAAAACCCCCACAAACTTACCTAATCCCACTTAAATAATTTCCATAACCCACAAATTATTCAATATTTTAACACCCCCCTACTTAACCATATAAAAACCAATATAATCCAAACATTATTTGTATATTTTCTGTATATGTCTATAACTGATTGTGTGATGTTGTTTCCTTATCTTTCTTTCATACATATTATAATTTTATAAAATATTCTAATCCCTTTACCAATTAACGTAAATCCAATACCTCCTCACACGTTATCCACCCGTATCTTAAAACCAGATATGCCACACAAACCTTTTCATGACGGCCAACTTACTAAAAAATTCACCGAATCACAAAATGACCGACAGGAAAACTAATTATGCCCCAGTCCTTCCACGTAGCTATACCATGGAGATTACACTTACACCAATGACATTAATCTATAACCCTTAATAGCACCAATGTGATCATTCTCGAATTTACTGTCCCGATAAACTTTTTTCACGAAATTCATGAGACTTGAGCGACCCCCATCATATGTTTTGAGCAGACTATGTCACAAATACTAAGGACGGATTTGTACGAACCTGCATTTGAAAACAGACGAAGATGGAAAGTTTGGAAAATTGGATCCCCAATGTTGGTTGGGTTCCGATTGGTTAGCAAAAGCAATGGCTGACAATTCTTGTAAGTTTAGTGAACCTAGTTAATGGCAATGATCCTGAGGTGATTGTTCTTCTGCGGTCCTCCTGATAACCAACATTGTTAGTATTTGCCTGTTGGTTTTCCAAATTGTTTGATACGTTTAGGTTTACACACTTGGTGTATCTGCTTAGGTTTCACATGCTTAGCATGACTCACATCATTTTAAATGGGGGGGATGCATTACAGAGTGCAAAATAAGTAAACAACGACAAATCATGATTAGCTTGAAATTAACTATTGTTACAAGTTTGGCACACAGAATGAGAATTGAATTAATTACAGTACGTTAGAGTAATATAGAATCAACAGATTCGTGGTTTTCAATAGATTAATTGTCTACTGGGTCTTTACTTTCTTCAAGTGTATTTTCGTCAGGCGGGATTATGTATCATTAGAATTTTCTAGTATTTTTTTTTCTCCTCCGTTTTATAAATATCTCTATTAAAATCTTAAAAAAATAACAATTCATCTAAACCATTCCTATTCATCACTTACTCTTACATACTTACAATATCAAATAAATGTCCCCTCAATATAATCAAACTACACTCAACCTCTACATACAACAAACCCAAAAAATATTCCCAAATACCCACATAACAAAAACTCCCAATCATATATATAATAAAACAAATCCACATATCCATCCACCATAACCCCCATCATATTAATACCTATAATTCCCACTCCTCACCCTATATTCCCACCTAACCCCCCAAATTCCCCATCACACAACCCCCATAAATTAACAACATTTCTCCTCCTCCCACCACTATATATACATTAAACCAACAATAAAATAATATACCCATTCCCCATTATCAAAACCAACAAAAAAATAACCCATCTTATACCCCATCATTACATTAAACTTAATACCCCCCCACATCATTTTTTCATACCTTATCCAAATCTCCCTAAACTTTACTCACTTTAATAACCATATTATCAAAAATTTAACATTTCAACAAATCAATTATCCCTATACCAAATTTAACATATTCATTCCATTTTAAAAAATAAATACTTACCAAATATATCAATTAAAAATCCTTATACTCCATCAAACAATAACATAAATATCAATATTATATTCCCACAACACCTTAATATCCAAAAAATTATCCCCCTCAACTTAATCTCAATCATATACCCACCCCCCCAACATCAATACACTCCCCCCAACAATCACCCAATCACAAATATCCCAAGTTTCTATTTTCAACTTACTTAATCACAACCCCATTAACAATCCTGTACCCATCCAAAGCATCATTCAAATACAAAATCCTATTTCATATTCATAACCCTATCTATAACTTAAATTAACAAATTAAATTTCTGCACTGTCACAAATAGGAAATATGCCCAAACCCCAAAAAAGAATACCCACCACAACCACATAAAAAACAAACCCCCCAACAACACTGACACACATACCCAAAAATTGAAAGTTTACCCTATAAACCACACCCTTTATCACTAAGGAATTATTTGTGGACCAGTATGCTACGTGTGACTCAAAATATTACTACTATTAATGGGAGAAGAAATATTTCTTGGTAATCGTACGATGATTATTCTCGGTTTACGTAGGTTAAGTTTTTGAGATCAAAGGATGAAACCCCTGCAGTTGTCATCAAATTTCTAAAGCAAATTCAAGTCGGTCTCAACAAAACTGTAAGATTTATCCGCACGAAATGCACAGAATTTGTCAACAAAATTTGTATGAACTATTGAAAGGTTAGGAATTTTTCATCCAAAGATGTTTCAAGGACTCCACTGCAGAACGGCTGTTGTTTGTAGAGAGAAGGAACCGTATATACTCTTGTCGAGGCTGCCACGGACAATGCTTAATTTTTTCCAAGGCACCGATGTTTCTTTGGGCCGTAAGCTGTGGCTACTTCCTGTTACACCCAATAACCGTTCTCTTATTCACACACACGTCCACGAGTAACCCCTTTGAGCTAGTACATAATAAGAAGGCTGATCTCACATTTTTCCGAATCTTTGGTGCTCTTTGTTACCCTACAAATGACAGTGAGAATCTTGGGAAACGACAACCAACGGCTGATATTGGAATCTTTGTTGGTTACGCCATCAAACAGGAAGGGTTACAGAATTTACAACAAAAGGACGAAAATAATGGAGTATATGTCATGTTACATTCGATGAGCTGACTTGAGCAAATGGCTCTGTACAATCCGTACAGGTACAGCTCACTAACCTGTTGGACGCCTGGACCTATTAGTTCAGGGCTCGTTCCCAATCCTGCTCCTGCTATTCCATATGTACCTCCCACAAATAAAGAATTGGAGATGTTATTCCAAACCATGTTTGCATGGTTATTTTAAATCCACCGGGTAACGTCAGTCTGGTTCCTACTGACTAACTATTACACAAGACGGTCCATAACCTACAGGTCCATCCGTTTGTCTATTGCTATGATCTCGATCACACCATAAAAAGGATGTCACACATCATCACCACTGGATCATCACTCCTCTTCGGTACATCAAGGTGTAGCAGGTGAGCAATATGCAGAAGTTGATCCGTTTGCTGCAGCTGATCTTGAACCATTTGTTAATGTGTTCGTACCCCTGATAAACTCTGAAAGCTTCATCATCTAGGGAATCATCCGTACTTGAATCCAACCATCCACCTCTACCTCTATGTAACATATCCAGAATGGACCCGACTCTCTTCCTCTTGATAACATTATTGGATTCCTCTTGACCGGTATCCACTTGGAAACTGATTGTTACGGATGCTTGTGGTGTTTCTACAATTCCGTATAGTATAAGTCGAACCGGAAAAAATCTTCAATTCTGCAGTTAACTGTAGAACTGTTGGTTTCAAGCATGCAAGAAGAATTCATGAATTTGATTGACTTGGCGTATAGAATTCAGTACCACCTCAAAGACAGTACCATGATTATTGCTCTCAGTGGATTTTATAGGTGAACTTGAAGAGTACTGGTGATGTGTTGAAAAATAGGCACGTCTTGTAGCAAAAGGATTCCGTCAAGAAGTGGTCTAGGATGTTGAGGAATCCTTTCGCCACGGTTGCTCGTCTTGATGCAATAGGATAGTTCATTGCCATGACGCCAGCAAAACATGACAGTTTATCAAATGGACGTGAAAACTGCATTCTTAAATGGCGTGCTCAAAGAAGAAGTCTATGTCCACTAACTGGAAGGCTTTGTTGACCCAGAATGTCCACATCATGTCTATTGTCTGAAGAAAGCACTTTACGGGTTAAAACAGGCTCCTCGGGCATGGTATGACACTTTGTCAAAGTTTCTTCTGGCACAAGGATTCTCCAAGGGTGTCGTCGATCCCACCTTGTTCATTCGAAAAACAGGTAAAAATCACTGTTTCTTGTTCAAATATATGTTGATGATATAATATTTGCCTCGACCGATCCCAAAGACTGTGACCGTTTTTCTAATGAAATGAGTTCCTAAATTTCAATTACAAAATTTTTTTTCCCCCCCCCCCCCCCCCCCCCCCCCCCCCCCCTATTTGTCGATTGAGGGTCAAAATATATTTTTCTTAGGGTTACAAATCTCTCAAAATCCTAGAGGCATTTTCATAAATCAATCTAAGTATGCAAATGAGATTTTAAAGAAATTTGATCTTCATAAAAGTGACCCTGTTGACACTCCTATGGTGGAGCGAACAAAACTGGATGAGGATCTCTCAGGGACCCCTGTTGACCAGACCAAATATCGCAGCATGATTGGGTCCTGTTAGTACCCTCTCTAGCCAGTTGACCCTGAACTTGTTTTGCTGTGTGCATGTGTGTAGATATCAATATAGGCCCACTAAAAAGCACCTTTGAGGCAGTCTATTATGGGGTCTTTCGTTATCTCAACATGAAACCATCAATATGGGTCTTTGGTATCGAAAGAACACCGCCATGGCACTAACCAGCATACGCAGACGCAGAGATCATTGCAGGTTGTCAAGGACTCCACGGCATAAGTACATCTGGCAGTGCTTAGTTCCTTGGTGATAAGTTAGTCAGCTGGTCATCAAAGAAGCAAACCAGCACGTCCACTCGTACAGAGGTGATACATCCGAGATGTCTGGGTTGCTCGTTGCCAATTTCTATGGATGCGGTCTCTATTATCAGATTCTGCTTAGCATACAATCGATCCTTATGTACTGTGACAACAAGAGTGCCATAAGCTCTTTGCTTGCAACAACGTACACACTCTAGGTCTAAACACATCGAATTCGACATTATTTCATCAGAGAACAAGTGGAAAAAGGATTATATTAAGTGGTTGAATTGTATTGCGTGAGGACGGTAGTATCAACTGGCGGTTATATTCTCTAATGGCGTCTGACCTGTGAACGATTCGAATTCATTCTCCCAAGGCTTGGCATGAAGTGTATGAAGCCGGAGACACTCAAAAGTCTTCAGGATGATCAGGATGCGTAACGGATTGACTTCAAGTATCCTTTGTAAATATTTACATACTTAAACCCAAAAAGAAAAATACAACAATATAAATCAATCGAAAATCCATAAAAATCAGAAAATAGAAAATTCCAAAATTAGTTTTTCTTCAAGACATTGTCTTCGTTATATCGTTAACATTTTACTGGTCCTAGATCATGTCATTCAATAATGACAGGGTCTTTAAATGAACTTCGAACGGATGTTTAAACTTTCAAAAAATTTTAATGGCTTGCAGTTATTTCAAACTGCAACCCGCTTTTCAAAATGAGGAAAGCACGTCGCCAAAAAGACGGCTGTTCCTAACAACGGGTGATTAATTTCTCCGGGCATGGATTACTTTATATCTGTGCAACCTCGACTAAATGTAGCTTCAGTGCATTATTTCTTGATAAAGAGAAGTATTCTTGTTCCATTAATTTTTTTGTCTATGATTCTTCGAAAATTATTTGGATTTTCTATGTGGTGGTTTAATGGGCTTTTGAAAAGTAACCGGGAACTTGGTTTTCTTAAATTTGGCACTCATATCACGATACGTTCTTTAATAGAAAACGGTAACTTGATTGAGGGGGTGAGTGGTTTTTTTCAATTTATGACATATTTCAGGATTTTTTCGTAACTAACGGGGTTTGGTTTAAGGGGGGTTAAACTAGAGTTAAGTTAAAGGATACACAATTTGTAGTCTATTATATGCATTGTCTAGGGTATTTGTGCTATTTTCTACTTGTATCATAGGTCCTTCAAATGTGAATGGATCCAATTGTGTAATACTTTCTCGAGTTACTCATAATCCATTAGTGCTTTGTGTCCCTAAGGTTAAGAAATATGAAAAGGGAGGGGAATTTATGTAATTTACACTACATAATAGAAATAAGTAATGAGAGGATCCATTTCTGTGTCATTACTGAAAGTTGAAAAGTAGGGATATAATAAGGTTGCGTTTTGACTAAGTCAATACAATGTAAAAGATTTTAGTCAAATTTTTTATTTTCTCTCTCACTTTCAAAACACACGACTTGCGATTTGATTCTCCAATAAGTGTTAGTGTGATTTCTTGAGCAGGTATCGATCGATTAACGTTTATTACTATGTGAATAGGCTTTATCTTGAATATCATGGTCTTAATCGAGCTCAATCTTTTTGTTATTAGGGTATTCAGACGAAACCACCAACATAATCGTGGTTAGTTTGTGTTCTTGAATCTTTTTTTTTATTAGGTTAGCATTAGAACTAGGCCTAATGATGGTTGTGTTATTGCGCTGGAATGAATCCCCTACGTTTACTCTTTCCAATAAGACTTGAATGGCATTCTATTGCGTTTTGAGTTGACTGAGTTTTGATTAGTTGCGTTTTGAGTATGACTGCGTTTTGACTTAGTATGCGTTTTGATATATAACTTTGTTGCGTTTTGATATTTGGTTTTGAGTAAGGACTGCGTTTTTTGACTAAGTTGCGGTTTTGATTTTATGGACTTTGTATGCCGTTTTAAACTATGCTGCGTTTTGATATCCTGCGTTTTGATATCCTGCGTTTTGAGTCTGAGCAATGTCAAAATCCTTATGTGTTGTGTCGTATCTTTGTATAGATTATGTGTTGCTCTAGGAGTGTCTCAATCCATTGCATCTTGTCGCTGAAATTGATTGTAAATTGCCATTGAATCGTGTGGTTATTTCGGTGTGTCTTGTTCTCTCTTTGATGAGTTAACATCCGTTAACTCAAGAGTTGACCAATCTCACTGATTAACACTATAGCATGATCTAATAGTCCATTATCTTGGATATTGTGCATACATGCTTAACTTCCGTGCATTTGCTCACATCTAACAACCCTTATCTGCATGCTCGTTCCTCTATGTTTGTAACTTTGCAGAATCAATGACTAATGCTGAACATGCTCCCGCAATGGCATCACCCATCCGTAAGGATGAAACAAATTGTGCCTCGCATCGATAGGGTTGCCTAAATGGGAAAGAAACTGCTATCTGAATGAAGAAAAATCTTCAACGCAGTCTATTTTCAAGCTTGCTGTATCTGGACATTCTCAAGCAAACAAATTTCTTCAGAGCTTTTTTACCGCGTTCATCAACAATACCGGCTATCTATATTCAACAATTCTGGGATACTATTTGTTTTGACAGTAAAGCTGGAAGTTATAAGTGTCACTGGACGAGCAATGGTTAAATCACATCAAGACACATAGAGATGCTCTTCATTCACGCCAGTCGACAACAACCGGCGTTCTCTTCTCCTCCAACTCCTATACTCTCGTTGAATTTGTCAATTAAGTTTGGCGAGTGTCCAAAGGAAGTCCAATTACCACTTGTCTAACGTCACCACTAATGACATGTTCAACTGTGGAGGGCCACTAACAAAACCATTATAATCTGTGCACTTAAGGGAAAAGACTTATAGATTTGAACAAGGCGAGTGCCCAATGCTACAAATCCTTTGGGGGTGTTGATCAATGAGATCACATCGATTGTGATGAAAGGTTGTAGGAAGAAGAATTTACTCAATCTCCATCCACACTTCACAGAGGCAAAAGGAGTTGCACAACATTCTCTGGGGAGAAGAAGACAACTCTTATCCTTATCCTCAGTATAAGGCTTCACCAAAGTTGATAATATTTCACTGCAACGGCTGCACAACTTACACCAAGACCCGTCTCTCACTACATTTTGCTACTGAGGAACTCTGTATCTTGGTCATCTTAAGTCAGTGCTAAGCGGAAGCATCGAGAAGTCTTGGGATGACAATACCAATGAACTCATCAAATAATGTCATTCGAGGAGCAAACTACTATGGATGTCCTATATGGAAAGGCTTGCAACGCATCAAAGGTACATTCGCGGTTGTGAGCAATTAAGTTGATCCTGATCATCCCCGCACCAAGCAGCAAACCTACAAAACAACGCAAAACAAGGGCAACTCCGAGCAACCAACCGTTTCTAAAACTAAAGCCAAGAAGTCTAAACTTGCACCGGCCAAACCTAAGGAGAAGAAGCGCAAGCCTGTGTCAGAATCGTCTGAGGCCAAACCACTAGCCAAACGTGCTAAGGCAGGGAAAGTGGTAAAATAAAGAGAACTGTTAAGAGTTACTAAGCGCTGCTGGTAGATGAATTCGTTGATGAAGGGTTCCTGCTGCTAAAACCATCCTTTGAAGACACAGAGGACAGCATACTACAAAAGGTTCTAGAAGAAAGGCTTAACAGATAGCATACCCGACTAACTCAAAGGGGTTCCTCTCCTCTCCTGTGGTATCAGGGAAACTGACAATGGGAAAATTTTCAACCACTACCAGAGGGCACGGGATGGGAGGGAAGAGAAAGTAGGCGAGGAACTTCAATACTACACTTTAAATTTTCTGGATTAGAGCAGAATTTTATACTCACTTACGTGTCCTAAATGTACCACTTAAACACTTCCACAATTCTAACCAAAATTCACCATGCTACATATATGTCTTATGAACCTCTCCTAGCTCTCCTAAAGTTATTACCCTTTTACAAATACCCTTTAGAAATTCATTAATCCAAAGTGTCCAGAATTCGGCCAGAATCTGACCCCCTAAAAGTATGACGTTAGATAACCCACTTAAACTTCATAACCTACTTAGAAAAAATTCAGGGGTCACACATAATATATAAACTAACTTCCACGTGATTTAGAGCCTCTAACTAGATGTCTAAGTATTTTTATAAAAATCAAAACCAAAATTAAAATTCATCACAATTTTACACATTTTTTTTGGGTAAAGGGGACGGCACCCCGGTAAAATATATTAATCCCAAAAAGTCATTACGTACAATGGAATATGGCAGAGTACCATATTAACCTCAAGCAACAACAAGCTTGAACAGCCCCTAAATCATATGACATGCCATATGATTAACTAAAAAACGAATACATACCCAATAACACCGATTGGGAAAAACCACTTACGGATACATAAACTAAAATACATAAACGTTAACGAAAACAAGTATCCGGAAGCCTCCACGCTTGAGCCAAACGAACTCCATCTCTCAATTTCTTAAAACTGCAAGACATCAGCTTCAGCCGAACCGACGCTACAATGCAATCAATAACCTGATTCACCATCCATTTAGAATTCTTGAAAAGCCTATTGTTATGCTCTTGCCAAATAAAGTATGCTGCTGCTGCCACGACAAGCTTTGCAATAACACCTATAATCGATTTCCGCGAAGCAAACAGAACAATGTATGATATAATCAGATTCATATCCGGACTCGTTGTATTCAAGCCCGCTAGCATCTTGACATTGTTCCATACCTGTTGCGAGAAAGAACAGCCAAAAAATAAGTGCTCATGCGAATCCGGTTGGGAGTTACATAGAGGACACACAGTCGCTAAAGACGCAGAAACATCCCAGTAGGCTACACGATCTTGCGTCTTCAGCCTTTGTTTAACAACTAACCAAAGATTGAAAGCGTGCCGGGGAATACAATGATTATGCCAAACCACCGCATACCAATCCACCTTAACAGACCTAGGGCGAATAGAAGACCACACTTGACCAACCGAAAAGGTTTTAGAATGCCCGGTACGAGATTTCTAAATCAACCAGTCATGCACACCATCAATGATTTGAGGCACCACTATTGCATCAAGAAAGGAGTACTTAGTGGCTAAATAAGTCGGCCACTTCCACGTCCCATTAGCAATAACATCATGAACCTTAGCTGATAAATCAAGACCAGACCTGAAGATGTCTCGAGTTGATATGTGGCTAGCTAAAGGACTTTGCTGACACCACGAGTCAAACCACACCGAAGTTTCAGTACCATCCCTAATATTGTACCACACATACTCACGGATAAAGGGACGAAGTTGTAGAATCTTGCGCCACCCCCAAGACATATTACCCCGTAACGGGTAATCCCAAAAGTTTCATCCTTTAAGTTTATAGGTATTAACCCATTTCACCCACAACGATTCCTTCCGAGACAAAAGCTTCTAAATATGTGTTACCATAAGCGCCTTATTAAACATATCTAAACGACGTAAGCCGATACCTCCCTCATCCTTCGGAAGATAAATAACTCCCCAAGAAACCTTAGCCCTACCTTTACACATATCCCCTTGGCACCAAAGAAAACAGCGCATAATTTGCTCAATGTCAAGCAATACACGTGATGGAATAATAAAAACTGAAGCCCAGTAGACGTGCATAGAACCAATAACAAATTTTATAAGTTGCAATCTCCCCGCAGCCGATAACGATTTGTTTTTCCAATCTTGCACTCGCGATTGGACCTGATTAACAAGCTCTTTACAGTCCCGTATAACCAGCCTAGACGAAACCAACAGATCTCCAAGATATTTAACCGGGAGCTTCCCTTCTTCAAACGAAAGAATATTAAGAATTGACAGCTTAGTGTGATTTAAAACGTTACAAAAATAAGCTGTGCTCTTCGGAAGACTCGGATTCAGCCCCGAAGCACTCTTAAATTCTTCCAACGCATACTTGATAAGAGAAGCTGAGCCGACATCTCCATGAACAAACAAGAAGAGATCATCAGCAAAACATAGATTAACAAGCTCCAACTTCTCACAATATCTATGGTATTTAAAAACAGTTGAGCCCAGCACCCGTCTTTGAATCATGAGAGTAAGGATTTCCATAACGAGGGTAAACAAATAAGGCGACAATGGGTCCCCTTGACGAAGACCCCGCTTCCTCTTAAAATACCCATGAAGAGAACCATTTATGCTAATAGAGAACGATGCGGTCGTAACACACTCCATAATCCATCCAACCATTTGCACATGAAAACCGAAACCAATGAGTACATCTTTCAAAAAATTCCAGTCAACCGTATCGTACGCCTTTTGGATGTCCACTTTAAATGCGCACCGGGCAACACCTCGATCAAGGTGATAATTATGCATGAGATCTTGGGTTAAAAGAATATTATCCGCAATACTCCTCCTGGGAACAAACGCCGATTGATTAGGACTAACAAGAATCTTTAAACTCTCTTTAATACGATTAGCAATAATTTTGCTAACACACTTGAACAAGACATTGCAACAAGATATCGGTCGGTAATCGGTAACCCGATTAGGCGACCGAACTTTGGGGATTAGGGCAATAATTGTATGATTTACCTCTTTAAGGATTCGACCATTGACAAAAAACTCTCGGACCGCATCAAAAAAATCATCGGCAATGATGTCCTACGACTCCTTAAAAAAAGCAGCCGTGTATCCATCCGGCCCCGGCGCTTTCTCATTACCCATATAAAAAGGGCCTCCTTTACTTCTTGTCTAGTCACTATACGCACCATCTCGTTCGCTTGATCTTCATTAAGTTTAGCTTTGAAGAGCTAATCAGTATTAAAGCCGCTAGTAACACACGGCAGGCCTAGGAATTGTTCATAGTGTGACACAAAAGCATCAGCGACTTTTTCATTAGCAACTATAGTACCATCATTACAAGTGACCACCTCAATGCGAGAACGATTAATGCGAGCTTTAACAGCCTTATGAAAGTACGAAGAGTTAGCATCACCATCACGAAGCCAATTAATTTTAGCCTTCTATTTCAAAAGTTATTCCTGCAAAACAAGAGCTTCATTAAAAGCATTCACGGCTGCAGCTTCATTTTCACGTAAAGCCACATTAAACGGATCAGAATCAAGTCTTGTTTGTATCCTATCCACCTCCTCGCGAAGTCTTGTTACATTCGAATGAAGATTACCCTTCTCATATAACAATTTTTGAAGAGGCTTCTTCAAATGCTTAAGCCGCTGCACCACCTTAAACATACAAAAACCACTGACCTGTTTCGACCAACCAGCTTGCACAACCTCTTTAAAGCTAGTATTATGAGTAATAATATTGAAGAATTTGAAGGATGGATCTAGGGCCGACCTTGGTACTTCATAAAGAGGATGGTTAATAAAAAGAACAGAAGGCGATGGCATCTGAGCTCACCTCGCGTAAGGCTTGTAAGATAGCATATTGCTCCATAAAGTGTCAAAGAACTCCGATATTAGCCAAACATACGTTGGGGGTTTTTCTTTAATGTGAGAGTCCCATCACAGTCCCAAACAATCTTGTTTTTGATTGCCTAAGTGAAGTGCAAACCCCCTGACCTTTGCACACTCCGTGGGACCTCATTCTCCTCAACACGGAAACGCTCTCGAAACTCCCTCATCATAATATCAATGTGTGAAGAACTAGCTGTGGAGTCCTCAATAAACAGCGCCGAATTAAAATCACCTAAAATACACCAAGGGCGATCCCGAACAAAAACTTTATGATGACATAAAGATTTCCACAAAGGACGCCGTTGAGTGTATTTGAACCAAACCCGAGTATGAATGCATTGATCATCTTGAAAAATAACAGCTACATCAACCTCATTATGGTTCTATCCCAAAATAATCCTAGTACCCTAGAGACATGAACTCCCATTAGATGTCCACTCCTAATGCCGAAACACAAGAGAGCACATTTTTTGAAGCTTTACCACATGCGATTCCAAAATAGCACAAATAGATAAATTATTCTCCGAGATAACATGACGAACTTCAGATTGTTTAGGGGAGAAATTCAACCCCCGTATATTCCAAGAAGCAATATTAATCATGAGGAACCACAGTAACGGGAGTGCTTGCCCCCGAATCTAAAATGGTGTTCTTGTTTGGTCCTTTAAGAATGAGCTCCTCATCCGGTTCACTATCGCTATCATTAACCACACTATCAGCACCCTTCGGGTTACCCCAATTAGTATCATCATCTGTGCTATAAAACACTCTCGATGTATCACAAAAATACTTTCTCAAGTGACACGTCGATTGATTTTCAAATCAATTTTTATCTTTAATCAGTAAGATAGTAACTAACCGATTCACTCTTATCGTGCTGTCTGCTTTGAGACATTCCGATAAAGAGAACAGGCAAGTAAGGTGAATCTGATGGCTGTACATTTGATGATCCATTACTTATACTGGAAATCCTGTCAAGGAGATTCTTCTTGAGATGAATCTACCTGATCACAGGTCGGTCCTCATGGATTCGAAGGTTAATCCAACCAGACTCGGGCGAATGACAAAGCCATATTCGT
>BQNB010034024.1:0-51898 GCA_026074375.1 Tanacetum coccineum
ACTGAATTATATTTCTCAAATTCGTAAAGTACAAGCTAAAAGAAGAAGAGTACAAGTGATCAAAGCTGAATTTTAAAAAATTTAAAAGAAAATGCTTGAAAATTAAGGAAAAATTACAAAACTGAAAATAAAAACTAACTACTAATGCCTAAAGCTTCTGTCTTCTTCTTTTTATAGCCGAGTCTTCAAACCCATGTGTTTGTTGTGTTAGTTTGGTGAGAGCAAAGCCAAAAATAAATCTCAACCGTCTATTAGGCTTTTGGGAGATGGGGGATTGCCAACATGGCTGAGGGTTTTAGTGGAGGAGGGGAGGAGGGTTTGTCCATGGGGTTTTTGAGGTGCAGGGTAGAAGAGGGAAGGCAAACCCGTGAGTGGGTTTTGGGTTTAGGGAATTTGGCGGGAAAATTTGTTTGTACAGGTTGGGGGTGACAGAGTATACTTTTGGGGATTGGGCAAACATGGCCCCTCAAAGTGTTAATTCACTTTGCAACCATGGTCCTTGTTGTTTAAAACTTTTGGGGACTTGGCAGAACAAGTCCCCAAGAGTGTTATCTCTGTTTGCAAGATTCGTCCTTTGGTGTACACAAGTTATGGGAGTTGGCAGTTTTGCCCCCCCACTTGTTACTTTGCTTAAATGGCAATATGGCCCTTCTCTTCTTTTCTCCTCTTTTCTTTTATAAATATAAGTTTAGGGGTTTGGCAATTTTAACCCTTAAACTTATATTTCTTGATGTGTTGACTTTTGATCTCGGGGTTGACTAGGGTTGACTTTGACCTTGACTTTTCTGTTGACTTTTTGACTTGATTGACTTTCCGGCTTCGATTTGGCTTTGTCTTTCACAGTCTTTTCCATTCCGAGTCCGGTTTTGTTGTTTTGGCTTTGTTTTTCGTCCTTTTCTTAGTTATCCGTTCTTGCACAATACAATTAGCAAAACAAGCATATATTTGGCATTTTAAGTCCGTTTTTTGTTATTTTAGCTCGTTTTTTAAGGTAAAAGGTATGTGTAATTAAACACATACCACATCCAGAGATGTTTTTCAGTATACGTGGGATAACTTCCCGGTTTCACATTAATTAAATTACGTAAACGTAAAAAGTGAAAATAGTAAAAGAATAGAAAAATAAAAATCTGAGAATTTGCCAATTGTCACAGTCTTTCCCGTTAAGAGAGCTAATGTGTCGTTGTGAGTAGGTATTTTATGTATCAAGTTTTATTATTTATATTTTGCCGACTTTACCTAAAAACAACACTCTAGCGGACAGTGTACCCGATCAGATGTAGCTTCGTTGGTAAGTAGGGTGTCGATCACTAAGAGCGAGAGCGTTAATTCTTAATTCTATTAGTATTTTAGTTATTTATGTTTGTTCTAATTAATTCTATTCTATGTTAAGCCTAAGTTAAACCTAAACTAAGGATAAAAGGAGGGTTTTAGTCTCAGAGACTGGCACAGTTTGGGTTATCTAACCTAGGGTTTTGATGATAAGTAAAGTAATAAACATATACAAGAAGATGAACAAACGATAGAGGATCAGTCAAACACTAATGTAAGGAAAACATATCAACCATGAATAAACCGATAAAACGCAGGTTTGTTTATTTAGTGCAATGAGTTCTTATCTCAAGGCGGCATATCATTTCTAGATTTAGGCGGGACTTCTTTCTAAAACCTAAACACGCTAATTCAGTCACAATTAAACGCATCGGCATAAAGCATCCTTTTTGCTGATTATAATCTATCTTAGGAGATTAATAATGGTGATCTTATTAAACCCTAGCACATGGAGACTTTACTAACTTACTTGCAGATATGGAGAGCTATCCCGAACTCTTAGCCTACGCCCAAACAACACCAAAGTTGCAGCGCATTAAATATGTAGGACTAGACCCAGTTGAATGATAGGTCGCATACTTAAGCATGTAAACGAGTATATGATAAATTAAGCAATCGATATAAACAAACCAAACATTAAACCTTCCTAAACATAGCTGGGACCTAAAGGTATCAGCCGATAGTCATTGTAAAAATATACATGGTTTCATATATAAACAATTAAAATAAAGAAACCTTAACCGAACGCGTATTTGGTTGTGCGAAGATTACAAGAGTTTTCCTATGATCTTGAGGATCCTTTCCGACCTTTTGTGCTCCTTTATTCGTCTGCTAGTCGACTTGGTGGTTTGGGGCTTCACTTGCATACCTAAAACTGAGTTTAGGGTGTTGTATTTATAGAGTCTGGAAAAGGGGTCAATACGCCATATCAGGCGATGTGGGATACGGCGTATTGGGGATTTCTTTGAGTAAGGACCATGGTTGATATCTTTTAGAATCTTCTAGTGTTTGACCTTCGATACGGCGTATTAAGTCTTCAGGATACGGCATATTGGGTCTTTAATCCTTCATGGTTATCTGTGAGGTGTAGGCATGGATACGATGTATCTTCTTGATGGATACGGCGTATTGAGGTAAAACCAATTGCTTTTTTCTTCATTGACCAAAGTATTATATATGATGTATCATTGATGTGGATACGACTTATTCTTCAAAGTCAGACAATGGTCTTTTAATTCGTCAAAGTCTTGGATACGTCGTATAGGTCTAGAATAATATGGCGTATTTGCTATCAGATCAGTAGACTTTCTCGAAATCTTCATTTATGCTCCAAAATGCGTGCCTTTTATATAAACTTCACTAACTGCTCCATAATTACTGTAAATGACAAATATAAGCAATTAAGTACCAATTCTTGCAACAATTATATAAAATGAGTAATTTACATGGGATAAATGATGCTATAAAAGTGACGTTATTTGATGTCATCAAGAGCTTCGTCCTGAAGTTCTATTCGTGGTATCTGATGAAAGTACGGTATCGAAAAACAAATACGGATACTTCTTTTGAAACTAGTCTTCACGTTCACAGGTGAATTCAAGACCTCGCTTGGAATTCCACCTAATCCTTGACGATCAAAATGCGACTTTGCTTTAGTCGTTTGGCTTCCCGGTTCATAATCTCTACTAGTTCCTCGATGAAATAGAGCTTGTCGTTGATTTGGATCTCATCTAACGGAATGATAAGTGTTCAGTCAGATAAACACTTCTTCATGTTGACACATGGAACATGCTATGAATCTTACTTAGTTGTTGTGGGAGTTCGAGTCTATAAGCAACAGTTTCATCTCTAGCTAGTACTTTTAAAGGACCGATGTATTACGGGTTCTGCTTTCCCCGTTTGCTGAAACGTATCTCTCTTTTCTATGGTGAGACTTTCAGCATGATCTTAACTCTAACTTGACACTCTAGAGGTTTACGCCTTACATCGGTGTAACTCTTTTGACGATCATGTACGACTTGAATCCGGTCCTTTATCTAAATGATCCTTTCGGTTGTTTCATGAATTATCTCTGGACCAGTGAGTTGGCTATCTCCAACCTAAGTCCAACAGACATGTGATTGACACTTATGACCGTAACGTGTCTTGAAAAATGCAACCTTAATGATGGTATGGTAAATGTCGTTGTATGAAAATTCCACTAAAGGTAAATGTCTATTCCAATCATTTTTGAAGCTTATCACACAAGCGCGTAGCATAAATTCCAACGTTCGAATAGTTTTCTCACACTTTGGCCGTCTTTCTGTGGGGATAAGCGGTGTTTATTTCTAGACGTGCACCCAAGCTTCCTGGAGTGACTGCCAGAAACGAGATGTAAATTTGCTATCTCGATCTGCGAGAATCAAGACTGACACTCCATGTTTCGAGACTACTTCTTTCTTGTAAAGTCTCGTCAGTTGTTCCATTGTATCAGTCTCTTACTAACTTACCGTCAGTTAATTTGATAGGGGCGATATCACTTAAAAGACTAAAATCATTAGATTTGAGGCTTATATCGGTTAGGTTCTAGGTACTTAAAATGATTATGCCTTTAGCCTTAACTTCATGACCATTAAAAAATTTAATGGTGTAGGAATCTCCTAGTCCTCTTAATTATAACCTAATCAAAGAGATAGTTTATCACGCTCCTAGTAGTCCTTTTTCTTTCATTGACGGTCTCTAATGTCTTGGCCATATGACGAAGCAGCTAATGTGATCGCACTGGTCGGGAAAAGTCATTGGGTGACTAGTGGTATAATTCAATCTTTCGGCTGAAGATGTGATGTGAGATAAGACTGACTCTCTATGATAAGGTTGTGTAAAAGTCTACTTAGTTACGGTGCTTACTAATACGAATACTCATGACATGCACAACTTAGAAATACACACACAAAATATTGCTTTTCGGGAATATATATAAAAATTGATTTTGACAAAATTTTAAGGTGACTACACCCAGCATAGCATGGTCCTTTCAGAATTAGACATAGGTGATCAGGCTGTGTATATTTAGGGCTAACGATGCAATGCTCATTTCGTCAAACTAGTGTTATGTTTTCTTAAATTAAATGGTGTAAACAATACCGTTTATAAGGTAACAAAACAGTTCACAAGATGAAAGCAAAGTAGTTTGTATGACAACAAGATAATTTGTAAGATGGCAACAAAATAATTTATGAGATAATAGCAAAATGGTTTATGAGTTGATAGCAAAATAATTTATAAGATGATAGCAAAATAGTTTATAAGATATTACCAAAATAATTTATAAAATGATAGCAAAATAAATTATAAGATGATAGAAAAATAATTTATAAGATGATAGTGAAATGGTTTATAAGATGGTAACGATTCAGGGAGTGTACCAGACAAAATCACTTTCCCTAGTTGTTACACCGTCATGAACCCGCCACCGTGTCTTTACCCCGCCCACCACTAATATCCCGCCCCACACCACTCCGCAAAACCCCCCACCACATTACACAAAAAAACACCGAAAATCAAAAAGAACACAAACTACAGCCAACACACAAATTTAAAACCGTCCAAAAATTACTCGACATAAGGTCACACTAATCAAGTCCATGAGTGTAATAAAGGGAAATTTATGAGGATTTTTCCTGCCTTAGCCTCAATAGCATTAGAACTCGATGGGATACTATCAGCTAAATCTTCGCGGAACTCATTCCTTGTCATATCGTCTGCATTGTATTCAAATTCGAATGGGGTAAATAAGTCGGGCTCCAAAAGTCGTGTTTCTAAAAATAGAATGTTACGAGGATGACGGGTTAATTTCGTGTTCGAATTAATCGGCGCGTTTGTTCAAAATCCGCAAAATTATAATGCATGAGTTTCCATCCAACTTAGTCACAACACATATTAAATATACTATATGAAACGAGATCATGACACGCAGAGTATATATATAAGGGAAACAATAATGGAAAAATAACCAACATCAATATATAGCATAATCGTAACCAAGATAGTAGTATTAATACGTGTCACATCGTCTTTATAGAATAAAAGAGCGCAAGCGTCACATTAATGCCACTAGCGAGTACTACTCAACTTAGTAGGCTACAATAGTGATAACTATAAATGATACTAGTCTACTGTCTAAATGTCAAGATGCTCCTCAAGTCTCCTAATGCTCGCTCTATCGTGAATCCATCCAAGCTCACACTGCTCTAATCTATCCTCTACATCTTCACCTCGAAACTCAAGGTCCATAATCCTAACTATAGCAATCCCAAGTAAGCCCTGTAGGACTGCAACCTGTGCCTCTGCCCACATGGCTATAACATGCAGGGTCTCGATCTCCTGCTCATCAGACTCAATCCTCGCAATTGAAATCTCTCGCTAATGGTCTGAATCTCCTCGATCTGACCATCATGGTGGACAAGTCTCGCCACGAGTAGAGAGATGCTACGATGAATAGGCTCATCGGTGATCGGGTGTACCTGGGCTGAAGAACCTGTTAAGATCATTTATAGCTCAAGATTGATTAAATCTTATATATCTAGGATGAACAATAACAATGATTGATAACACGCAGCGGAATAATAAAGAACACAATCAAAGTTATCACAAGGTTTTCTTTATTGAACGATTTACCCCAACTATAACTTGGGGCTACACCAACTAACTATGGTGTACTATTTGACTTTCATCAGTCGACTATGCTATGTAACTATCTAGATAACTAACTACGGTGTACACACACACCTTTACTATTTGACTCTCATCAATTGATGTTTCTATGGATGGATCTCTAAACCAGACGCCTACCCTCTTTATATGATAGAGGGATGTTACAAGAAAACCCTAGCTTACATAAGAAGCTAACTTAATATTTTACATTAAGTCTTTATTGTTTCATCTTTCTACAATCTTGCATATTTAGTTTTGTAATCATTAAATCTCAGATTCCAACAATCTTCCCCTATTTGATATTACAAAACAATCTCCATGTATGAAACAATCTTCAGTGCTTCCCCTTGACTTAAGATCTTCTTGAACATGCCATCACACATAATAAGCTACAAATCATATCTATGTAGTCTTCTTCCCCTTTTTGTAATCATCCAATAGGGGTCTTCTGCAGATATGCAACTTATAAAACACTTCCCCTCAAGTGGTGCATGTAGATGGTTAAACATTTAATCAATAAGCTTCCCCTGAAACCCATATGTTTACCATCTCTTGAATCTCGAACTCTGTAGGCTCTATGTAGTGATCACTGATGAAGAAAACCGAGTATAACGAATTTGATAAAGAAGTTGAATCTCTCAAACTTGTGTCTTATGTCTTGCACTATCCACGTGACGTCGAACTTATAAATAAATCTATGAAATATAAGTAGACCGCAACCTCTTGACAAAAATCCTCATCTTTTATGAGACACATACTAAGTGATAGCAAATATGAGCATTGAGCACCCTAAGAAAAATCACACACTTTTGCTAGATTTTTACAAGTCTTCGTCACACCGTTGTAAGCACGAACAAGTTATCTTAAAAGCCAACCACAACTTTAAGATATGATAAGACACGCACCTGTGAAACCCAACTACAACATCAAGTAAGTGATAATTAATCGTCTTCGTAATCACATCTTCAATAAATCTCCAAAAACGAGCCATAAATCAATAAGAATAAACTATTAACAAAAAATAGTTCTGTCCGAGATCCAAATCCATCCAAAAACTAAGTACTGTCTGATATCTGATAAAGCTAGTGGTACAAACTAGCTATGTCGGATAGCACTAACGGTACAAACTCATTCTCGAACGAGGCAATCAACACAAAAATCTTCAACCAGTATTAAAAATATTTTGACAGTACTTTCATCACTCGAACAGTACTAATATTCAATAAGCTCACGTTTAAATTCTTTTTAAGCCCACGTATGTTATCAGCACAAACATCATGCACTAAAAATTGGTTGAACAAAAATATAACAGCAGTATGAATCTCCTTGAAGTCCAAGTTGTATTAAATCCCATCTTATCCTCACGTGAACCTTCACGTCTTTTGCTTTTAAGCTTACCAATGAAATCTGCCTTTAAAACCTTGCGAGCCCAACAAATGTAAATGTAGCAGTATTATCTCATTACGTTGGCAGCACAAATCCATGTCCAACAGGAAGATAAAATATAATCCCTATAAATCAGGGATTTATATAATCCCTATAAAAGATCCCAAGTATAATCGTGGTATACTTTCCTTCCATGAGACCTTCTGCCATCGACATACCATATGATCAAACACTGAAGCAGTACTAATCCTTTATTGGCAGTACTATCCACGAAGCAAAGCAGCATTAAACTTCATACTTTATCATCAGATGTATACTTGTGAAACAATATTAATCATACTCGAAGCAGCATTAAGTCATACGGCAGTATTAACATTCAAAAGGCAGTACTAATGGTAACACATTTGAACAGTACTAACCTTTGATGTATAAAATCAAAATCTTCAAGCAGTATTTATATCCCTTTTGAGCCTAATAGCAACAAACATCATATTGGCAGATGTAACCTTTTTATTTGAACATCATTAACAGTAACCTTTTTGTATGCACCAAACCAATCGCTAGGGTTTACTCTTTTCAAACGTGCACATTAATCACCAGGTAACAGCCTGTTGTTATATAACAATCATAGCAGTAGGAACCTTCACATCCAATACACGACCAGATATAGAGATCTATACACGATCATGATCCTTCACATAGCATCGAATCACAACAAGCAGCATCAATAATGAACAACTTTAATGACAAATTACAGTTGTAAAGACGAGCACAGATCCATCATTCAGATCCAATCCCTCACAAAATTATTATCAGATCCAGAGCTCAAGAAACGTGAAACCCTTAGACGAACTTAGGGTTTCATTAGTTAAAAATAAATCGCCAAAGATCATGATTACAAATTAACCTTCAAACCGAAATCCTAATCAAATATGAATCACAAACCTGGTTGATTCTTGAAACTCCATGTTCTGCTGCTACTGTTGTTTTCGTTTAACACCTTCTGCCTTTACATCCATCAAACCCTAAACAATCACCATACAAACGAACCAAGAAAGAACAATACATCTTTTACCGATTTAGGGTTTTCTTAATAATTACCAAATTACTGTTTACCGAAAATAGAAAATCAAAACCCTAAGATAATTTTCTTTCTTAAATTCGATTCATAGACCTTGTACAATCCTAGATATCAAGAGCAACCTGCTCTGATACCACATGTTAAGATCGTTTATAGCTCAAGATTGATTAAATCTTATATATCTAGGATGAACAATAACAATGATTGATAACACGCAGCGGAATAATAAAGAACACAATCAAAGTTATCACAAGGTTTTCTTTATTGAACGATTTCCCTATTACCCCAACTATAACTTGGGGCTACACCAACTAACTATGGTGTACTATTCGACTTTCATCAGTCGACTATGCTATGTAACTATCTAGATAACTAACTACGGTGTACACACACACACCTTTACTATTCGACTCTCATCAGTCGATGTTTCTATGGATGGATCTCTAAACCAGACGCCTACCCTCTTTATATAATAGAGGGAGGTTACAAGAAAACCCTAGCTTACATAGGAAGCTAACTTAATATTTTACATTAAGTCCTTGTTGTTTCATCTTTCTTCAATCTTGCATATTTAGTTTTGTAATCATCAAATCTCAGATCCCAATAGAACCCTCCTCCATCTCAAATCTAGCCCACCCTCCTGGTACCTCTAAGTATCGATACCATCCTTAGCAAAAGCCAACCACGGGCCTCTACCATCCTACTACGTCTAACGGGGGTGACTGTGGTCATAGCCTTGGGAATGACGAACTCTAGTACGATAGCCTCAGCTGAAGTATCTGGCTGTGGTAGTGACAACCTCCTGTAAGGCGATGGTACATCTGGTGGTGGTATTGATGATGCTGGTGGTGGGGACCTACATCTCTTACGAGATGGTCTGACAGATGCATGCTCAATAGGTAAGGTAGGGATAATCTGAATTGGTGGTGGTGGTGCAACCTGAGCAGGTCGAGGCTCAGCTACCTTCAGGCGCATCCTCAATAGGCTCGGACTCATCCTCAAAGGGCTTAGATAATGCGTCCGGTCCTGGGTGATAGTCAGGTGAAGTGGGTGCATGAATAAGAGAGACTGGTACATAATTAGGAGATATCGGAGCCTCAAATGGCTCAATCTTTGGGTCAGTCTTAATAACAAGGTATAGTGCAGTAGTAGGCGAAGCGACTACAGCTGCCTCCTCTGGGGCGATCTCAGGTAAGATAGCAGGTACAGCCATAACCTTTGCCTCAATGTCTGATAAGATAACCAGTAAAGGTGACGATTCGACACTCTCGTTAGTGGAGTCAGAAGGAATCGAAATAGTAGAGTGGGACATAGTACTATGATAGACAAAAAGGTTTATATAAATAACTTTATATAGCGCAGGTGTAAAGTATGCACAAGGCAAAAGTAAATGCAAGGAAAACGTAAACTCAAGGCAAAATAAGCTCAAGGTAAAATAAACTCAAGGTAAAATAAACTAAAGGCAAAATGAACTCAAGGAAAAATAACTCAAGGCAAAAATGAACTCAAGGCCAAATAACTCAAGGCAAAATAACACAACGCTAAAAACTAAAATTTATCAGTAAACACTTAATCTTTTTATCGGTTTAATTAAACGTAAGATAAATTATGGAATCAAATCACTACAATTTAAATATATGAGAAAAGTATACATATGTATAGAACCGATTTGATCCGGTGATTCAACTGGTTGAACGGTGACCCGATAAACCGGCTACAAAACCGAGTCAATAAAAACCAGGTTTTAAAACATTAGGTTTTTTTGTTCATATGCTTAACCCTCACTTAATATTATAACCTTTATTAAAAGGCAGCAACACTGCCATTAAATGCTTCCATAAATGTTTGCCTGAACCCGACCCGACCTGGCTATTTTCGGCGGGTTCCGGTGGCCAGTTCCGATGGGTTTGACCTGGGTTCGACCCTTTTTTCAAATCTCACTCTCCTTTCTATGTTAAATCAGTATAAAGTTTTAGTGTCTGCGTCAAGACTGGTTTAAAAAAACACACATACCCCCCCCCCTCCCTCTCTCTCTCTTAATCTACAGACTCTACCCACATGCACACCGGCGTGATAAGATCGGGTAACACAAAATCAAGAAGTAGCGGTGATCTACATGAACAACAAAGAAGATCTTTTGGGTTTTTCGGCGAAGGCTGCAGTGTCTCAGTGCAAAACAAATCTTCACAATTTATGTAAGTTTTCTAACCCTAATCCTTACATTAATCCTTACATTTGGTTTCTTTTTAATAATTTATAAAGCCTTTGTTTTTTGCTGATGGTTTTCTCTAAATTTTAAAGGTTGCAGGTAAGTCACGGTTTGGTTGAAGTGGTGGTGTGTGGTGGTGGTTAAGCGACGGAGGTAATAAATGCTTTGTATATCTTTTTAATTGTATGTAATTGATTTTTCCTCTTTTTTATATAGATTAAAGATTGTTATATTTTAATCTTTATTGTTCAAGTGATTGAATTTGTTGGCTATAAAATTTTAATCTTTGTATCGACTTTGATAATATGGGTTTAGTGTAAAATGAAACCTCAGTTGAATTAAATATATATTTTTTATAGAATTATGATTTTTACGTGTGTTTGAAAAAGGTATGTGTGTATTCTTCTTGATAAAGGGTATTGAAAAGTTCAAAGCTTATGTAATTTGATGTCATGTTCGATGAAATGTTTAAGTGAAAATTGTAGTGACGGTTTTTGGTTTTTCTTTGTTTATAGTTGTTAGAAATAGAAATGTTTTAAATATTTCAAAGGCATTAAAAAGAACACATAATGGTGGACAGAGGTTGTGTAGGCAAGGGCTTGAAAGGGTTATGATACATTTTAAGTGGTGTAAGTTTAAACTGTTATTTAGTTATGTAAATCTTAAAATCATTTAGAGGTGGCGAAATGGGAGGCTGGGTAACAAATTAGAACCGGTCATTTTAACTTATATGTCAAACATGGTTGGATCTCATATTTATAGGAAACAACTTTTTGTCTAATGTTGATTTCTTAATGAATAGATAGTGTGACAAAAATATGACCACAATACTAGATTAATACGATAATGATATAATTTTTGAAAAAAGCAATTTACGAAGTCATATGACCCGTACATGATCTGCCTCCTTATTAGTTTGGCTGTTTGATTTCAGGTTGGAATTTCATACCCAGAGCGGAATTTGCATATAAAGCTGAAGATTAAGGTTTTTAATCTGCTTATTTTGAATTGACCTGATTATTTTTGAGTGCTTATTTCTCAGCTGTTAGCTAAAGTAGATATTGTTTGGGTATTGGGATTGCTTTTTAGGAATGCAATAAACAGATAAGTACTTAGACAAGCAATCATACACACCTTTTATAAGCAATTTTAAGGTGATTGTTTAAAAAGCTTATCTTACTCTCATTTGATAAGCAATCCCAAACATTCTCAAATTGCCTTATTTGTAGCACCAAACGCAATATGCAGATAAGCAATCCCAAACACCTACTAAATACACTATCTTCAAGACTTTCGAGACTATGAAAGTTGGAATGTTATGTTATTGGCTTTGTTTTTGTTATTGTTACATCAGGGTGTTGATAATGGAACATTAAAGTTGTTAGCTTTTTCATAACTCACCGAGGCAAGTCACTCACCCTAAATGGCATAAGTTACGCGTCACTTTTTGGGGCCGGAATAGAACTTACCGTGTGAGTTTAAAACTCACACGTTATACTCCATACCATTTAGCCTCACAAACTTCAGTAAAAATTATGTTTTACGGAGTAATGTTAATTAAATTTTGGGTAATTTTCTACCCTTTTGACCACTTCCTGTTTTCATCTAACCGTGGATTGGGTTAACTGCATAATATAGCAAGATACCATACGTCAATCCTTAAATCTCAATTATGGTAGTTTTTTTAAACACTAGCATACCTTCCTTTTTAGCTAACATAGCAAAATTTTAACCGGTAACACGCTGCTGCAAGTACTTTTTTCATACAGACTTAATTCTCTACGGCTCTACCCAAACCTCAAAAATTAGAAATAACGACAAAGCCCACAAACTATCTGTGTTAGAATTGCTAATGATTAGTTTATTTGTAAAAGAAAGGTAAGTAGGTTTAAAGAATGTTAATGGAGTTAATTAAGGTTAATGGACTATAAAGGCATGCTGAAGGACAACACTTTAATACTGGGCAATGTTCCATCAAACCAGAAGTGAGAATGTTGTCCCTAACTTTAACAAACGCAATTAAAATTTAAAATCATTGTTAAGGACAAAACTGGAAGGTCCTAATAACATTCTACTTCTACTATTTTATTGTTACAGCATGAATAAAGATTCTATGGCGCGACTAGCGGAAGCTTCTGCCGCTGAAGCTATGGCTGCTAATGGTATGTGGGAAGTTGCACAGGCACACGCTGCAAATCCTACACAAACTGGCGCCGAAATCAGTATATGAGTGTCGATACCCAACTTTCCATTTTAGTTGCTCAGATGCACTTTCAAACAGTTTCGCTGCTTTTTTAAATTGTCGTTCACCAATGATGCGTGTACTCTCAAATTCATCCGGGTAACTGTGAAATAATAAAATGGCTAGAAGAAATTTCATTTCATTTCCTAATATTTAAGATGGGGTAAGGTAGAACATGGCCGTAACATAGTTCATTTCGACCATTGCAGGTACTCTGATTAAAATCACAGAAACCAGTATCTATACAGAACGCTCCAAGTACATTTAGGCTTACGTCACCACAATTTGATTGACAAAATGCAGACACAAATTGAGGCCTTCTTCCTGGAGATGACTGGAAACTAGACGCAAGTTCCATCAACTTCTTACCTGTTTGAAAATCAAAGATAAGTCCTATGAATTTTTATTAGTTATATAGCAAATTTGATTAGATTAAACGTACGATGTTCATGGTAGTTTGGGATTATGTTAGAGATTCTTCAAGGTACTCAAAAATGAGAAGCTCCGGAGTCAGTGACTGATTGTATGATTTCAAATCCTTTGTGGGTGACATTTGAATTATACCAATCCTCCATAAATCATACAGCTGCACCTTTATTGTCACCCTTAATCAGTGAATTTGTGTGGCTCACAGAAGTTCCATGAGTGGCAACCAATTAACGCTTCCTACAGGACCCCACATGTCATCAATAAACTTCAAGAGCGTCATCTCCTTATCAGTTAAATGTGTCGGGATCTTAAGCCCCACAATCTATACATTCTAAGCACACAATCTATACATTCTAAATGTATAGATTGTCTAATGATAATGTATAATTACAAAATATTTATAGAATGACTCATGGAAAACATGATCCACCTCCCAACACATTTAACTCATGTTTTAAAACTATTTGATATTGGATTAATTTATTGAATCTGATATATTCAGATAACATGGAAGCGGATAACATGGAAGCCATGGAAGCGACAAGACCGAGCGTTACTGAGAAGCCCACAAATGGATCAGTACATCTTGACTTAGACTTGGAAGACGACGATCTCAACCAACCGCCCGAGGTTTCTCACAAGAGAAAAGTTTTCAGCTGATTATGGCAAAGAATATTTGGAGCTGTTACCTAGACATGCTCTTCTTCAGAACATGACATATTCTGCCAGAATGAAAGTCTAATTCACAAGAGAGGTAGTAAAATTATACGAATTCCGTAATAGATGTTATTTTTTCGTTAAAAGACTATAATATGTTAGTATTGTTTGTATGCATTGTTGGACATTTGGACCCTTTAACTTATGAATGGGTAATCTGGGTTATGTTTTTGTTACTAATGGATTAAACGGGTTATAGTCAATTAAGCCCCAAACTGAATTTTTGATATGCAAAATTATTTAACTTTTCCTGTGAAATCTTTGATTGATATCGACAATGGTGATGCAATAATTTTTAGTTCCGCAAATGTGTTTTCTTATAGCTGTATAAATTTGCCCACTTTAGGAAAAAAAAATTGCTAAGGGAGTTTTGGATAATCTTATTTCTGGGCTTATGGCTGATTTGAACTTGGAAGAGCTTAAAAGCTCACTTTTTTTGGCTTATGAGTGCATCAAGTTGAACTTATGGACTTATATAAGCTATAAGCTCATAAGCTAAATTTACACTCAAAAAAAGATTTTTTTATCTTATTTTCACAGGACTTAATGGAACGTTTGCACAAGGGGACGGGTCGGGTCAGCAATAAGACAATTCGGAAATACAGGTTTGTATCTGAAACTGCCATGGAAACAATATTTTAAGAAATAGCGGCTTTAGCAAACGTGTTATTCGCATAGCATAAGAAAGCCCACTTTTTCTGGCAAATTTGTATAGCTTCTTTATCAAGTGTGTTATGCTATAGAATAAGTGGGCTTTAGCAAATGCGTTTCTCAGTTCCGCAAATGTGTTTTTTTACAGCTGTATAAATTTGCCCACTTTAGCAAAAAAAAAATCCTAAGGGAGTGTTTGGATAATCTTATTTCTGGGCTTATGGCTGATTTGAACTTGGAAGAGCTTAAAAGCCCACTTTTTTCGGCTTATGAGTGCATCAAGTTGAACTTACAGACTTATATAAGCTATAAGCTCATAAGCTAAAAAATGAGCTTATGAGTTTTTGCAGTTTCAAATAAGCCATAAGCCCAAAAAGTAAGCTAATCCAAAGACCTCCTAACTAGATATCTCAATCTACTTTTTGTCTTTCTAAACTTGGCAGCTAGGAAAGAATATGATATTTCGAGATGTTTGAAAATATTGTGTGCATAATTTTGTCGGTAGCAATCCTGGTGTGCGTGGTAACAGTTCCGCAAGGCAATCGAGACTCACAGGTAGTTATCAGTAATCCTATTTATGAATAGTATATGCGTACATTATTTTCGTCTAAAAACTTTTGCTATTAATGTAGGTCCCCCGTGAGAGTACGTTCACCTTGGAGCATGTGATCAGACGTGGCAACATTGCGGCGAGTGCAACATCAAAAACGAAAAAATGCAGCATGCCAAAAAGTCATATGTTGTATTTCCTACTAAACAAAAGAGTATATGCGTCAGAGATGGAGACTCCCACAGGAACCAATGGTGTTGCGAAAAATAATATCCGTGATAGGATTCCTGTCGCTGCTCGGCCACTAGTAGAAGGCCATATTTTCCGTCTATCAAGTTTGAGCTAAGCAAGCGTAGTTTGCAGCAGCAGAGAATGTTCGTCCATGGTAAGTGTCGTGTTCCTTTTGTCTTCACAAAAACAGTGATGTATTTAGCAAACAAATATATCAACGTCTGTTTTTTAAGCAAAAAGGTTTGACTTTGATCATTGCTTATTTGATTTCGACTAATATTTCATAAGCCCTGATTTTCTAGCTTATTTTGAGACTTATGAGCTTATATAAGTTTATCATATCGTAATAAACTTATATAAGTCAACAAGTCTGAAAATAAGCCGAAAAAACTAGGACTTATGTAATATAAGCCGAAATGAAATAAGCTCATGAGCCCACATATAAGCCGAAACAAACACCCCCTAAATCATTGCCATGTAACAGAAAGTTGGTTGTCTATATATCACTGATAATCATAACATGGATGGGTAATTTATATGTGCTCAAAACTATTCCAGGATCTTCATATATCATTTCATAGCATTTTGCCATTTTCACCAAAGACAAAAAAACATGGGAACGACTACAAATACATGGAGATAGTCAAATCAACAAACTTGCATGACGGTATAGTAGATAGTGCTATCTCTAAATCGTGTGTCTGTTAAAATAGTGGTGCCTCTAATATCAGAGACCATCCGATATGTATGAAATTCTTAAGTATGCAAGTATTGTCATTTTCAGATTTATAAACTAGCCTTTTTAATTAAGCGTTTATAATGGTTGATGCAGATTTTAACATATGGAAGCAGTCCGAAACAAGCAAAATGTATTCGATGTTTTAAGGTACATATTATTCATAACTCTTGACAATATCTTTCTTTAGTTTAGCAGTGGCGCCTATCTTATGCACGGTCGCTTATGTCATCATTCCTTTAGAAGATATTGCAGCTTCTTAAGGGGTTTCACGCAGCAGCAAACCGTTATAATATCAGGACGGAGGTGTGTGAAGATAAGATTAATGGGCAGCAACATGGAGCAACCTCAAAGGTACACTTTGTATTAATCATCAAGGCAATGATTTATCAATCATCACGAGTTGCTAATCAACAGGTTGCCAATCACGACTATATTTTTATCTTTTTTTTCGAATTCATTCTTTAGTGGGACAAACAACTTCGGGTTGAAAGGGTCATTGTATACGATTCAAAATGAATTTGGGCATGGGTAACTTTTTTACGCCAGGCTAAGATTCACCAAATGTTGTTCAAATGTTTAATTTTTTGTTTACCATTACGCCGCATTTCTATGGGGGTGTTTGGGATTGGTTAACTTTTCAGGTTATGCTCATGTTTCAAGATGCACATAAAATCTAATATAAGAAAACTATACGTCTTCTTGATCTTTATGATTTTGCAGAATGAAGCTTCGAATGGAGGTGGGAAACGTTGCGCTGTAGCAGATTTTAGGTATGCAAATGCCAAGTAAGTTGCTATTTGTGGTAGGATGCTAGAATAAGTGGCCTGATTTTATTACAACAAGAAGCATCTGCTAAGAAAGATTCTCTGATGACAAAGAATGCAATAGATGAGCTAACTATGACTTGGCTTGGCATCAAGACAAGCTTGGCACCCAAGAGATAACAACCTTCTTTATTTTCTTTACTCAGCGTTGACCCACTGCAGTTGTATGATTTTAAAAATAAAAGTGTTGTATGTTTCATTACTCCAGCTCATGGCATACGTATGTTTCGCTGGAAGTTTACCATGTTGTTGCGTTGCATTTTTTATTGGGATGATATACTTTGATATTGTGCAACGTGTAGATTCAATCATTTACACCTGAGTTTGTCGATTCAAACACCCCGCAGCGAAACGCGGGCTTAAATCTTCGTTTTAATCAAGATTGGCTCTAACGAACTATTTTGCATAAGGTCTATTTGAGCACTTATTTCCTACCAAACCCTTTCACACTATTCTACAAGTCCACACACACGTTATATTTAAAAAATTAAAAAAGTTATTTGAAGTGGACGGTGGTTTACGTGCGTTCCATTAAGTCATTAACAATACATAAAAAATTGACTTTCATAGTCACACTTGACCGAAGACTTTTCCTTTTCACTTGATTTTCGGTCGAACCATGACTGTTGGTGATGATTTCATACAAAGGCCAAACAAATATATTTACGAAAGGTTAAATTACTAGTATGAATTTCTGATGGTCAAAAACTATTCTTGATGAGCAAAGTCATGAAACCAAAATTAAAAGACTTTTGAACAATATTGTCCACAACATTACACTCGTCATTATTACTGCTATCATTACTAGAAAATATATGGTAGGTCTTTAATTCATCTACCGTAGAGTTTAGAGTGGTCATAGTTTATATCTTTATATATAAGGTGATTAAATGAGTAAGTGATGTTTTATAAGATACGAGGAGCAAATTAGATACTAATCAAGATCAACTTGTTAGCTCCAAAATTTTAACAAGAAACCATCCTAGAAAGCTTGATGCAATCGGATATAACAAGTAGGGATGGCAAAAGCATCCGAATGGGGAAAACCGAAACTCGAACCATTTGGGTCAGGTTTGAGACAGGTATGTACAGAGTATTATTAAAGGGTTTTGGGAAATATTAAAAATTTAATCTAGTCGGGTTACGGGTTACTTCGTTGTCGTATTAATGAAAAACCTCCCCCTGATACCCAAACTCAAACCTTTACTCGAATTCGTAACCACTGGATATTGCTTATTTAAATTAATTAGAGCGCATATATATTATAAATTTATTTTTTTTAACTTTCTATCATAGTATTTAATTTATATACAGTAAACTTATTATCAACACATAAGTAATTGTACATAAGGTTTTATTACGAAAGAGATTAAATCGTTTGAAACAGGAATTCTATATTATTCCTTAAACTTTTTAATTTTTAAATCTTTAGAGGATTCTGCTTTTTCTTTTCGGTGGTTTTATGTAACTTATCTCATAGCATCCGTCATATTGATCCAAAGTAAAATTCATTTGAGGAAACCCACTAACCCGGGGGTAACCCGAAAAACGATGAATTAATAAATAACCGGCAGCCCAACGGTAAAGGGCGGATACGAATTGAATAGTTATAACCTGATGCGGTACAGAGATACACAAAACCTGACTCAAGAAAAACCCAGACCCCGTTACGAACCAAAAAACAAGCAAAACCATAACTCACAAATTATTAGAGTTATAAATGGAGACTCAAAGTTCAATTAAGATATCCGACTTCGAGTTTGTCCTTAGACTCAAATTCAATCATGGCTACTACATTACAACCTCAATATTTGGACGAGTCTATATGAGTGCATAGGAGCCGCTTTCCCACGTCAATTTGGCATTCAACCAAGATGCGTAACACCCATCGACTATGGCGTATTCCGACGACGTCTTAAAACCAAGTAAAAAACAAAGTGGGATCTATAATCTAACGTAGTAGTGTACGTATGTGTGTGTGTTTGGCGTTTTAGATAAAATGAAATTTTTGTATGAAATAATTCTGAGATGTCATTGATCTTTTATTACACAAACTTGATCAGTAAGAATTGTTGTAAAAAAAGAAAGCGATTAGAGTTACATATTGTATATTGTTACTATTTGTATTTTATTATTTTGTGCGAATTTGTTTTAGGTTTTCTGGGTGTTATGTGATCTTTTGATGGCATCACGTTACTTATAAGAGTACTCGTAACTCACTAAAGGACGAACGAAGTCGCCAAAGTCGAGTCAACCTTTAGTTTCGCGATCTATATACACACGAACCAAAAAGACATTAATAACCCCGAACATTGAAGGACTTTATGCAACTGGCCAACCGGAACAAAACAGTGAAAACTGGTTCTAACGACACTTTTCCCTCGCACTAAATATAAAAAGTAAACTACAAATTAATTTCATAGGCCGTGTGACCCACAGCCTCCAAATATAAATACTTGCACACACACACACAAGCCATTTGTATGATCTGCTTGACTTGAAAAATAATTTGTATAAGATTAGCATCTCTATTTTTGTGTGTGAGTGAGAGAGATGGATAAAGCTATTAACAGACAGAGGATATTGCTTCAACATCTTCAACCAACTTCCTCTTCATTATCTAATCACAGCAATGAATCAACAATCTCTGTAAGTTTTGTGATATTTTAAAGATTGTTATTGGAGTTTTTACGAATTTGTCTTGTTCTGCACATGTTACTGCTTGTTAGGGCCTGTTTGTTTGTTTTTTTCTTTAAGTCGTGTTAAATTAACGGATGACTTAATGCAGACACCTCAGTTATCACTTTATATTTTAAATCATATTTCTCTATTAAGTCATAAACAAACAATTATCAAATGACAATAAATTTAATTTTTTTCATATTAAGTCAATTAAGTCCAAATCAAACACCACCTTAGAGTCCATGCTGTATTGTGTTTTTGAAATCTGTATTTGATTTCTTTCGAGAGTAAACTTCACAATATACACAAATAAGCATCCTCACATAACTGCAAAGCCTTTTGGTACAGTTTTGTACTAATTATATAATGCTTGAATTTTATTATGCACTATGAATTAGTTAATCAGATAATATAATGTTTGATTTACTTGTAAAAAAACTAAGGAGCAATGTTATTTGGACCTAAAATGCATGCCTACATACATGTTTAATTCATAAATCATTGACAAAGTATTTATGTATTTTTTCTTCCAAATTCTCACCATTTTTTTTTTCAAATGCAAAACAGTACTCAAATCACTTAGGTACATAAGCTACACTAGTATTTAAGCACAACGATCATTTATTATAAACTAAAATGAATGACTCGCAAATATCAAAATCTAAATTTGTTACAAGCTAGTTATAGAAAGCTGATAACTGTACACATGATATAATCAGACCTATACTAATCAAGAATCATAATCAGTTTTTAACCATCCAGCTAACAGTGATTTTTAAAGAAATTGCGACGATACACTTTTTTTGGTACTGTATTTCTGGGAGTCGTATATTCTGGGTTAACAATAGCCTCCATCTTCCTAACTGGGAACAGGTGCATTGGTTTAGTTATAATGAATAAACAAACAAAAAAGACACATGTTTTTGAACAAACAATAGGATAACTCATAAACATAATTTCCATGTAAAAGAACAAGATATTGTGTATCTGATGAATCTTGTACTATGTTATACAATTTTCGTGTCAAGTTATACATCTAAACCAAAACTCTCATGCCCAGTTTTGTGGTTACAAAATTAAAACCCATTGATGGTTTTCAGCTTTCTACTCTTTGGTGGTATGTGTGTGTTTTCCTAAGATTTGTGGAAAAAGAAACTAGAGACAGTGCGCTGCATGAAACAAAGAAACAAAAATGTAACATCTTTGACAATTTTATGCACGTTTTTTATATTTAAATTCTTTAATGCGTTAAAAATAAAATTCAGAACTCGTAACAAAAATTGGCTGTGATTACTACTTCTGACGAATCTGATAGACTCGTACTTCTAACAAGTCTCATAGACTCTGCAGATTGTATAGGAATATATGTAACTTGTTTAACTTATATGGGAATGTTGATTCATTCAAGTTTAATGGGTAAATAATTGGCTATTTTAATGGATCTTGACTTCAACTTTTGAAGTGTGCACCATGTTTTAAAATAACTGGATTTTAGGATCTTGATTCCAAAAGTCAACATGTGATTTAGTTTCGTACCATGTTAAAAATTTTAAAACTCCTGATTGTCTTTTAAACCCATATCTATATCTGGGATGATCTTTTAAAAAAGCAAGTTGTTGATCAACACTTGTCATTTTCTCCACTGTGGTTAGATCACTATTGACTCATGATGTCAAAATCATAAGAAAAAAATCATTATATTTGACCATAATGGCGCAAGTGTTTAGTTATGTTATATGTTCAAAAATACATAAGTGAAAACAATATGACAGAATTGAGTTGTAAAAAGTTTACTGTCCAATGCAACATAGAAACCATGTCGATGTAAATGTACAGATAAAAAGCCTAAAAGATGCACAATTAAATTTAATTAAGAAAGCAAGTACTGAATCAAAAACTAATGTTTTTTGGTTATTGCTTGAGATGTTAAACATACTTATAGGTTTAATGGCTAAATTCTTGGGTTATCAGTTGAACTTTTATGAGTTTTCAATGTTTATTTTTAACTGAATGGAGGTTCAGTTGATTCAGTCATCCGAAATATTCCGATAAGGGTTTGCAAACACAGTAACTGATATTTCCCTCATCATTTTCAACCAGGCTTCAAGTTGTTTAGCAGGGGACAGTTCTGCTTATCGCCAAACAACTTCTGGAGATGACGTTGTCATTGTTGCGTAAGTTTCTTCCTTTTAAGCTTGAGAACAACTCATTAATACAAATTTTGGAATTATTCAAAAGATTGTACATTCAGCCATGTTCGTTTACTTAGTTCTGTGCCTAAACAGTGCATATCGTACTGCCCAATGCAAATCCAAGCGTGGCGGTTTTAAGGATACTCTTCCTGATGATTTGCTTTCAACTGTTCTAAAGGTTAGACATATAATTTTGGTTTATGCTAACATCTACAGCCAAAATAAGGGGGGAAATAATATTTGATTTATGAGGTTCAACCATTTTACCTCAGTCAAACATTTTATCACTCTTTTAGTTGAATAAGGTATCTGAAAATCTATACAAAACTTGAATTGTTTTTTGTTATATAGTCGTCTTTTAGAATAATTATGATGTTTTAACCCATTTATTCATATGATGATGGTTTATTAGGCGGTGATAGACAAGACAAATGTGAATCCCGGTGAAGTAGGTGATATAATTGTTGGTACAGTTCTAGCACCAGGTTCACAAAGGGGAATGGAATGCAGAATGGCTGCAATATATGCTGGTTTCCCAGGTACCCTTTATGAAATTTAATAGAGTAGTAAACTCTTTATTAACATATTTTGCATTAAAGTTGATAAAATTTGCGGGTTTTTTTTTCAGATACTGTACCTATCAGAACAGTGAACAGGCAATGTTCATCTGGACTCCAGGCAGTCGCTGATGTAGCGGCTTATATAAAAGCAGGATTTTATGACATAGGTAATGCACCCTAATATCCTCAATTTTTCACAATCTATGTATCTACACATCAAATACACAATATTGTATCAAAGCCTCTAATGACCATCTCTTCATCTAGGTATCGGTGCTGGCGTAGAATCAATGAGCATTGACAGCATTGGGCCTATTTCGAAAGTCAATCCAAAAGTCAGTATCAATTACAAAGTCTATGTTTTTAATCAAAACTTATAACTAAAATTTAAGGGTTCACTCTAAAACTAGTATTATTTTTACAGGTGGACAAATTTGCACAAGCCAGAGACTGTCTTCTTCCTATGGGAATCACATCTGAAAATGTGGCACAGCGTTTTGGTGTGAGTAGGCAAGAACAAGACCAGGCTGCAGTAAGTTTTGACTTTGAAGAGTCAGTTAATTTGTTTTTCTTTTGTGGGTCAGAATTCACGTTTGTAATCTGTATGAATTTAACCCCGTAAAATCTATATTTATTATATAGGTCGAGTCTCATAGACGTGCTGCTGTAGCAACTGCATCTGGGAAGTTTAAGGATGAGATCGTCCCTGTTTATACCAAGGTATACATATTTTGACTTTAAAAGTCAAAACCATGGATTATATTGAAATTAATATGCTCTTTGTTGCAATTGCAACATTATATTAAAATCTTATGTTTTAGTACTTACGATAAAAGCCACATGGATATCTTTGTAGATTATTGACCCAAAAACCGGAGAGGAAAAGCAGGTTATTATATCTGTAGATGATGGTATTAGGCCAAACACGAATTTGGCGGATCTTGCAAAGCTAAAGCCGTCATTCAAAAAGGATGGTACAACAACTGCAGGTATTACACTCTAAGCACATAAACTAAAAAAGTATGTATGATGACAAACATGACGTAACAACTTGGATTTTTTAGTCATGCAACCGTAATAAGATTTTTTTTTCACCAGGAACTGCAAGTCAGATTAGTGATGGCGCTGCTGCAGTCCTCCTCATGAAAAGAAGTGTGGCTCTAAAGAAGGGTCTCCCAATTCTTGGCGTGTTCAGGTCTGTTTCATATTTTAGGTTTGAAAGTAGTTTGGTCGACATTTTTGAATAGCTTTTTGGAGTTAAGGTTAAGAACATTATGTATGAATCAAGTACAATGTCTCGTATTGTAGTATTTTATCAAAAAGGAAAAAAAAATAACTAAAATTCCACATGCACCAACAATTTGTATACTCATGCTGCCAGTTTTCACATCAACTACTCCCTGTATCCTATGAAAAGTGCAACGAGTGATTTGGTAGATAGTTTTAATAAAGTATTTAACCATGTACATAATAGCTTAGATATTTCTAATCAACAAAAGAGAACTGACCATGTTTTCCATTTGATTTTTTCAGGTAAATGAATAATCATATTATTTTGACCCCAAATAGTTAGGAAATTAGAATCCTGATTATTGAAATACATATAAAACTACTTACTATATTAGGCTGTAACCAACTGATTATTTTCTTATCTAACTTTGATTCTTTAAGTTGCAATAATGATTTTCAAAAAGCACATCCAAACGCTCTAAAATAGAATCCGGTCTCCTTGACAATAGGGAAAATAAGCAGCTCTTATTATGCTTCTTTTTATGTACACATTTACAACATACTTCTTCATACAGGAGTTTCGAGGCTGTTGGTGTTGATCCTGCTATTATGGGCATAGGTCCTGCTGTTGCAATTCCAGCTGCCTTAAAGTCAGCAGGTCTTAAGGTTGATGACATTGATCTTTTCGAAATAAATGAGGTATTAGGTCTCACTCATGTTCTACAAAACTGACACTCATGTTAAATTCATTATTGGTTATTTTAAGCTCAAAATGCCTATTTATTTTAAGCTCAAAATGCCTATTTGCCCTGTAAAGGCAGCATCACTAATCTGATATTCAATGCTGTTTAATAACGTTTTTCACTGAGAAATATTACAGGCCTTTGCATCCCAGTTTGTATATTGTTCCAAGAAGCTACAGATTGATCCTCGGAAAGTGAATGTTAATGGAGGAGCCATGGCTATTGGGCATCCTTTAGGAGCTACAGGTAACTTATATTATTCCTAATATACCTTTTTCTTTTGTATTCACTCACTCGAAAGTCGAAAGTGCTCAGTTCTATTAAGCCCGAGATATTTTGAAATTCAGGAGCACGTTGTGTTGCAACTTTACTTCATGAGATGAAGCGTCGTGGGAAAGATAGTCGCTTTGGTGTTGTTTCTATGTGCATAGGTCAGCCCCTACTCTATAACTCTATCCTAGATGTGGTAATTTCATCCCATTTAGGATGGCAACAGATCAATTCAGGATGTATCTGTTTGATAATGGGTCAAACAGGTATATCTTAATATGCGGCAAAACATGGAACAGGTTAATGGGTCAAACATGTTAAATAGTAAAGTGTATTCGAATGCTTACAGTATCCATTGATAACACACTTTTTTTTTCTTATTAAAATTCAAAAAAGAAAAGTAAAAAGGTTTTTGGAGGTCAGCCCGATTCGACCTGACCCAGTTTTGACCGGCACATAAATATTACCCCTTATGATCTAAACCTTAGTCTATCACTCTCTTTTGCACACATGTGCATACCTGATTGGAAAAACTCAAGGAATTATATGAATCAAATACTAATCTTGAAGTGCATTGTTGCAGGTTCCGGTATGGGGGCTGCAGCAGTGTTTGAACAAGAAGATTAAGTGGATGGCCTGTGCAACACACCTAACAGTCATGTATCTTAGGATGCAATATGTGCACATTTTCTCATAAAGCATGGTGATTACGGCTGCTGTATTTTGAATAAGTATTTTTAAGTGTCACATTACCCTAGCCCTGCTTTTTAGTTTTTCCAAATGTTATACCCATTCATGACAAGATAAAACTTATAACATTATACAATTGGGAGTAATGCTCAATATAATTTTTCAGTCTGGTGTTATCATTGAGAAACCATAACATAATAAATATTCAGGATGCCCCATCTTATGTTTTATAGAATTTGTGAAGCACACGGAACTATTCTATTAGTGTATACATACTTGAGCCAATGATGGAACCGAACCGGGTGTATTTTTCAGATCGTAAAAAGTGAGCCGGGTGTATTTTTCAGACCTGCACCAAAAAAAACAGAAACGAGGTTAGGTAATACCCATACGGATGCTTTTAGAAAGGCATATACTGTGGCATCACTAAAGCTAGCATTACAAATTGTGGTAGCAGTACTAACTTCAGGGTTAACAGTATTAATATTATTAGTACTGCTTGCACCCTGAAGTAGTTACAAATGTCAAGTTTTTATCATCATTGATTGCACCAGCAAATTTCTTAACCTTTTGTTCAACAATTTTAAAATTGTTGTACAGATCATCCAAACTCATAGTATCAAAATCAGGTTTGTTCATCCAAACTACAACATGTGTATCGTATTCAGAAGGTAAGCTCTTTAAAAATTTTACATTTAAATCTTCTGGAGGAGTAACCACACCCAGAATTGCCAATCTACTAACAAGCTTTTGAAGCCTGTTAAAGATAGAATCAAGTGATTCTGAGCTTGAAGCACTAAAGTTTTCATACTGTTGTTTCAACAGAGCCTTCTGTATCTTCTTTGCCTCCAAATCGAGCTTTAATTGCAACAAACATTGATTGAGCATCAACATACTGGTCGAAGGTAAATTGATGTTCATTGGGCAGTGCCATGAGCAGTAGACTTCTTGCCTTTACATCATTCTTTTTACATGTCTTTTCTTCAATAGTAGTAGGCAGAGTCATCTTTGTTGATGTACCACTTTCTTTGTAGATCCAAAGATAATGTCATCCACATATATTTGAACAAGCAAGATGTCCCTTTTGTCTCTTGATGAATAATGTTTGGTCAATCTTTCCTCTTTGAAAACCATTGCACAAAAGATAATTGGCCAAAGTGTCATACCAAGCTCTTGGTGCAGTCCATATAATGCTTTCACTACCTTATAGACTTTATCAGGATGGTCAGGATCTTCAAAACCTGGAGGTTGACATACATATGCCTCCTCTTCAATCTGACCATACAGGAAGGGACTTTTTACATCCATTTGGTAGACCATAAATCCCATATAGGAAGCATAAGCTAGGAACATTCTTATTGCCTCAATTCTAGCCACAGGTGCAAAGACTTCATCATAGTCTATGCCCTCTTCTTGAGAATGTCCTTGAGCAACAAGTCTTGCTTTGTTTCTGATGACAATCCCCCTTTCATCTTTCTGTATACCCACTTTGTACCAATTGCTCTATGACCTTTAGGTAAATCCACAAGAATCCAGACCTTTTGCAGTTTGAACTGTAGGAGTTCCTCCTGCATTGCTTCTACGTATGCTGGATTACTAAGAGCTTTAGAAACTCTTTTTGGTTCTTCCTAAGAGAGGAAACAAGCAAAAAGACATGTATGAAGATCCTGATGAGTCTTCCCTTCATATATAGCACTAAGAAATCCTTGTTCAGAGTAAAGTTGTCATTCTTCTTGTTTGAAAAGATGACTGCACATCTTGTTTGAAAAGAAAAAGATGGCATTGATTTTAAAATTGAGAAATTTAATAAGGCTTCAAAAGACTTACATCAGTTGTTAGGAAGTCTATAACTCACAAAAGTAAAAAGGGTTTGGGATATAGTGCAGTTCCTCCACCTCATCCTTTAATTTATAATAGACCTAACAAGCTTGATCTGTCTTATTCTGGTCTTGATGAATTCAAAGAGCCTGAATTCAAAGGTTATGGTCCTGAGAATAGTAAGCAAAAGTCTAATGTTGTTTGTGATAAAGAATCAGATAATTCTAAGGAAAATTTTGACGAGTCTTTGATAGAAGAACAAGTATCACAAGACAAAAATATCTTTGTTGAATCTTCACCTAATGTTGATAAAGAAACTATTTTTCCTGTTAATAAAAAGGTAGAGTTTGCAAAACCTGAAAATCATGAAAAACCAGTTAAAAAGTCAGTTAGGTATGCAGAAATGTATAGATCACAATCTCCTAGGGGGAATCAGAGGAATTGGAATGGACAGAAGTCCAAACAACTAGGAAATGATTTTGTGATGCACAATAAAGCCTGCTATGTCTGTGGAAGTTTTGATCACCTCCAGTATACATGTAAACAAAAGAGACAGCTAAATGGTCAAAGGGAGGAAAAACCAGTGTGGAACAATGCAAGAAGGGTGAACCATCAAAATTCTCCAAGAATTACTCAACCCAATCCAAAAAGACACATGGTTCCAAGAAAAATCTTAACTAGGTCTGGCCCAATTTCACTTAATACTGCTAGACAAAGTTATCTTAATGCTGTTTGTTGTTGTTGCTCAAGACAAGTTAATACTGCTAGACCAAAGGCAGTGGTTAATGCTATTAGGACGAATCGGGTTAATGCTGTTAAAGCATCAGCATGTTGGGTTTGGAGACCTGTCAAACCTAATAGTGCATCAATCACTTTGAAGAGATATGATTATGTTGATGCAAGAGGAAGATCCAGGTCTGTAATGGCTTGGGTTCCCAAGAAGGTCTGATTTTCTTATGTGCAGGGCAACCCAGAGACAGAATTGGAAGATTTAGTGAGGTTAAACAGCCCTGAAGATAAAAAGGTAACAAGAGCAAGAAAGACTTGGTTATAAAGCAGCTGTGAAATTGCATGATCAATTTGATGATGAAAAGAGAGCAGGAGCAGAGTTGACTCAACAAAATGACAAGTCACAGTAGAAGAAGTAAAGAAGTGTTTGATTACATCCTCCAAGTCAAGATAAAGCTTTTATCCAGAAACTTGAAGATTCAGAAGATGAACATCAAGTTTAGGAGAGGATTGTTGGGATCAAGAAGCCTTTAATGAAGAAACTTAATGATTAACAAGATGAATATCAAGTTTAGGGGAGGAATTAAAGTCTTCATACTTAATACTGCCAAGTCAGAGTTTGTACCGCCAAGCATAATTTAGTACTCAGTTTATAACTAATACTGAGTTAATACTGCCAATACTGCCAGTACTAATCAGTTAGTACTGCTAGTGTAAACTTAGTACTGCTAGAGCAAAGTTAGTACTGCCAGAACTAACTTAACACTGCTGAAAGACTGAAGTTAATGCTGATTGTGAAGATTACATGGAAAGTTAATGTTGATTGAGAAGATTACATCTGAAGTTAATGCTGATTGAGAAGATTATATGCTGATTGAGAAGATTTATGATAAAGTATTTAATACATTTGACTACATGTTTAGGAAAATATTAAATACTTAGTCATAGTATTCAATATGTTTGACTAAATATTTAGGAAAGTATTGTAAGCCCATTAGGACTTCTTGGTGTATAAAAGGAGACCCTAGGGTATGTAGTTCACATCTCTCATATCACAAAAACACACAATCACATCATTATCAGTTTTCATAGTTGTTGAAGTCGATTAAGAAAAGCTTCAAGGTTGTAAACCTCAATTGCAAGTTAAGAGTACTCGTATTATTGATCTAATAATATTGGAGCGTTTGGTTATATCTTTGTTTGTTCAAGATTACTGTTTCATTGATTTTACTTCTAGAGTATTAAAGTGTAGATTCCGCATACACTTTAATATACATACAAAGTTTCTACAAGTTATTTTGGATTTATGCAAGGTAATTTAACCTTAGACAACCTAAGGAATCGATCTAGGTTTGGGATCAACAACTTATGCAACCATAATCTGGCAATGAACGAGATTATCGACTTTGAGATAGCAATCATCAAGAGATTTACCTTCACACATCTTTATAGAAGAGTTGAAACTTGGGTATTCGCTCTGGAGGAAGTGGGCAGTTCACTATTAGTTTGCCTTTCATGGCCCCTCGAAATATCTCCTGCAAAACAAGTACACATCTCATATTAACACCACGCCTCAATATATGCACAAAACCACAGGGATGATTTGTACCAATAATATCCGACAGCGATGATTTGTGCCAAATTTGAAAAACCAGAGGGATTATTTTTGCAGTTTACTCTTATCTTATATGTGAGTTCATTTGAGACCACCAAAAAACTTGAGACCCAGGCAACCAATGTGACTCTTAATTTAGAAAGAAATAAAAGGATGCTAAAATTAATCAATCCTAATCACATTTAATTCGAAAACATTGTAAAATCACATGTGAGTGATATTTTACAAATTTTAATCACATGTGATTTAGACGGTCTCAAATGAGCCTCCACCAAAATCTTATTGTTGTAAACACATCAGTAGATTCACCTAGGGCTCAGCATTATAGACTGCGGACCGGACCTAACCGAGAAACCGGACCGACCGGGCCAAATGTATCTCGGTCCGGTCCTCGGTCCACCCTTTTAAACATTTTCGGTCCGCGATCCGACCCGGACATGGACCGAACATTTCGGTCCGGTATTTTTGGTGCGGTCCAGTTTTGGTGGGCCCGGTTTACGGACCGTGCTCAGCCCTAGATTCACCCAAAGAAAAGTAGACTAAACGACATGCCTTCTCTTGATTTAAAGCCTAGAGAGGCTTTTAAAATTAGAGGGGGAAGTTTCAACCCATTTATGTAAATATGGATCAACATCGATATTAAGGCTAATAGATAAACTAAATCTATATAGCTTTAGATTTATACGTAGCTTATGATATACTCGAGTATTCACAACCACTTAAACTATAGCCTTTGTAATGCTCATCACTATGTGAGTCATTCTTAAAACAAATTATATTACACGTGACTTACTAACACAACAGTTCACTTAGTCCTTCAACAAGCACTTAAAAAACTACATGCTAAGAAGAAAACATGCAATGGGATGCGAATGAAAATCACAAAATTTTATAAAATACGCAATGGCATACCTCTACAACATCAATGAAATCCTGTTTCCTGTGGAATGCACCAACCCACTTGGTGTGATCGGCACTCCTGCGATCAGGTGAAAGACCAATAAATATTCGTGGAACAATTAAGCATTATGGATAAAATTATAGCAATTACATCAACAACTGTAAAGAGTATCTAACAATATCCTACGCCCTTGGCATGGTAGAACTCATTATGCATTTGTATAATCGTATTACAGTCCCTCATCCTATGAAAATCGCGACATGTAATTTTCAGATAAATCTGCTATTTGCCTACTATCATGATTGAGATATATATCGTGTTGATCTTGGTCCACAATTCCTCTATTAAGGCATTATTACCGCTCAGGCGCAATACTTATTGTAAATCTCTGCTACTAAAATATGGAAGATTATACCAATAAATAGAAATGATAAGGCTCAGCCAAACCTAGCTTGCAGAACCACTTAGTTGATGGGTCGCCTTTGATGCACGTTCGCTACACTTCGAATACTATCAGGCTAATTCTAATCATTTCATGTTTTGGAAATGTAATAAATTAACTATATTATTAAGGGGGTGTTTGTTTTTCAAAAAATACCTCTTATTGCTTCTTACGTCTTACTCAGTAAGAGGCGGTAAGAGGTAGGGTGTTTGTTTTTTCATTTTCAGTAAGAGGCGAGAGGCGGTAAGATGTTGACATTGTTGAAACATGTAGTGAGATTTTTCAAAACTAAATGCGACGTTTTTCATACTTAAATTGCAAAACCATATCAAAAAACAAACAACTTTAAATGATTCACATTCAGACTTCTCAAGCACGTCTTAACATTAAGATGCGGTAGTCACATTCAGACCCAAAACATCTTAATGAAACAAACAACGCCTAAGACTATTCCTAAAATGGTCTGACCCTTAAATGGTTTCACTGCATGACCCCATGGGAAGCCATCACATTGTTACAAAAAGCAAAGTTGTAAGTATGCAGGCAAAGCGGTCATAACCTCCACAACCATGTTGATACCTATGATACACGTTTGCTACACCTTGAGATTACCATTAGGCCAATTCTAATTATTTAACGATTTGAAAACATATATGGTAAATAAACAACGCTTTCTCCTAAAATCAACTAAAAACAGAAAAATCAGATAATGAGTTCGAAAACGCAATAACTAACCCAGAATCCATCTTCATATGATGAGCATTGAAAAAAAAGACTAGAGACGGAATAAAGGTAATATCGAAATACTTCAAATAAACTTGAATATCCTCACTATCAACATCCACTAATGCTATCTTTGCAAATTTTGATACATCCACTTCTGCTTTTGCCAGCTGTCATATTCAAACATAATCAATTAACAATATCATATAGAAATAATAAAATTGATGGAATTAAAAAAAGTGAATGTCGTACGATGTCGTCGAGTTGAAGAGAAACGGAATCAGAAGATCTTCCGAAACGAAGAACGAGAAGCTTGTCGATTGTGTCTCGGATTATTGTATCCACTTCTTGTTTTTTTGTTAACGTTGTTAGTAATTGGCTCATCGTTATGATATTCCAAGAAACTTCAAGGGGTGTTTGTTTTGTGTTAAGCTTTCTTTTGGTCTATTAAATACACTAAAAAGTTAAAAATTCAATAATACAGATATTTATTTGTTAAAAAAAATAATACAGATATTTATACAATATGTACACAATTAACTGTTCAACACATATAGTACTATTTTTAAAATACTATTTACTCAAAAGTAGAATAATATTTTCACATTGAAATTTAAACAAGTTAAAACATAATTCAAAATATAAATTAATTAAACACACTAATTAATGTTATTTTTAAAACACCATAAAACGAAAATTCCATGTTATTATACACATTGTACAAACTAATATAACACGCTCCATACAATTTATATATATGCTAATACATTATAGTTTTGAAAACCGGACCGGACTAACGGGTTCAACCGGGAACAGGAGTGGTCATGGGTACGACTAGCAAATAAAAACATTCTGAAAACGAACCGAAGAGAACCGGTCAAAACCTATAAAAATGGGTGAACCAATCCAGATCGGGATCATTTTCTTTTTATTTTTCTCCAGTTAATCACAGGGTACCAGCCGCCGCGCGCGGGTACCCTGCTAGTACATGTGGTTATATGTGTTTATTAGGGGGTACACTATAGCCGTTTGATGATAGATTAATTGGTGTGTTGAAAGATTGATATGACGCTGAAGTAACGATGATGATCGAAGAGGTCTTGTGAAAGCAGCTCTTTTGTCTTCGGGTAGGGGTGTGAATATCTACATCTCATCTTACCCATACCTCGCTCCGGCCAAATTTGGTATTATTGTTGTTGTTGTTGGTATGTTTGGCGATACGGGCAGGAGCTAAGACTTTTATTTATGTGATTATATTTTTATAAAGTTGTTTGATGAATTATTTGGAGCTGAAGCTTATTAATGTAAAATCGCATAAAAATAGACATATATTTCAACTTTTGCGTGATACTCTATTATATTTTTAAGTAATTTGACTACTTATAAGCTTTTTACAATGAGTTTGGGCTTATGGAGGTTTCTGACTTATAAACAGCATGTGTGTCAAACAAAGCTTATTTTATAAGCTAGCTTATTTTAAAAGCTAACTTGTTTTAAAAGCTTAAGCTCTTATAAGTCTCGCGCCAAACACAACCTAAAATATAACTAGAATGGTACTCGCGTATTGCGGCGGCATGTATCTTGCAATACAAATTACGACTTATAAACAGCATGTGTGGCAAACAAAACTTATTTTATAAGCTAGCTTATTTTAAAAGCTAACTTGTTTTAAAAGCTTAAGCTCTTATAAGCCTCGCGCCAAAGACAACCTAAAATTTAACTAGAATGGTACTTGCGTATTGCGGCGGCATGTATCTTGCAATACAAATTACGGCGAAGATAATTGTTTTGTTTGCTTTTACATACTAGTCACGGTATTTTCATAGTTTTTCGGTTGAAAGCATAAAACTTATGTGTCTTTATATTTTATTGATGAAACTTTATCTTAACTTTTATTTTTGGAAATCTTTGGTAACTTAAAATTAAACTTCAAAATATCATAATTGCACATTCCTTATGAAAACAAACAAAATATAAAGAAATTACTACTACAATATAGTGATAATCGCTGCTGATTCTCTCAACTTCTTAAGAAGCATAAGGTCATGCTTATCTTTGGTCACAATGTTATCCTTTACCAAATAGGGATACCATGCAATTCAAAGCGTGACTTTGGGGAAGTAGCCGTTCGCTCTCGATCAGCTTTCTCAGCTTGAAGATTTTGCATCGGTGCTGCTCTCGATCAGCTTTCTCAGCTTGAAGAATTGCATCAGGCTTCGAACCGCTTTATATATAAGATTGAGTTCTTGTATCTCTTTAGTGTATAACTCAACCAAACCCTTGGACGTAAGTTTCTTTTGGCTGAAAGCTATTTATCAATAATAGCCTCTCTTATTGTACATTCAAAACTCTGAATCGCAAAAAAAAAACTTCGTCATCATTTTAATGTTCTTTACATTCTTGCTTCAACGACACATGATTAAGGTATTCAAAAGCATGTATATGATCTTTCTTGTTGGCACATTGTAAGGTATAAAACTGCAACTATCCCAGAGGGGGGCATTACTTCATTAGTAAACTACTGATGTGGTTCTTGTCACTTTATTGAAGACAAAGAATTTGAAGGTGGAGCAGTGTTGATACTTTATACGCACTAAATCCAACCCACGTTGTTCTCGGAACAACATTTAACACTGAACCGAAAAACATATATTGACTATAACACGTCTTACAGACTTGGTCACATTATGTAGGCACATAGAAACCAAATATGCATATGAGAAGGTTAATAACATACCTATATTTCCAGATATTGATAATCTCAACAAGAAACTCCTAAGTATAACACATTGTGGTGGTGTTTGTTTTAGCCTTTAGGCTTTTGTTAACAAGGCCAAACAAGTCAAAGCTCAGCTGGGCTCATATAGCCATTTAGACTCCTTTTGGTTTTTAGAGGTTACCAAATTGGATTGTTGCATAATATATGTGACATGCAATAAGAAAGCTTTTGATGTGCTGTAGATATATGATAGACTGTTACTTTTGGTGTAAAACTGCATAGATTTTAGGATTCAAATAATCATAAGGAGTGTCATTTTAGCATAACATAGAAAGATTGCAAACAGAAGATTAGTTGTCAATAGGTTACTGCATTATGATAACTGTAGACATAGATACAGAAATGATATATTTACAGACATTTCAGTTAGATTTCATTGCAAGGAAATTTCAATAACATTAATATCCAAATATCTCATGAAATACTTCACATAAATGTTGTAAACAAGCACATAGAAATTGAACTAAGCGCTCCCAATGCCCCTATTTCAGATATGCCTCAATACTGGCATGAAACCTGAAAACCAGAAATCGAAGGAGTTTGTGAAAGTTAACACCATAACAATCCTCTTCTCTTACCTCCTCTTTCTTTGAAAGAAAACATGACACTGCAAATTATGGAGACTTGAAATTCAAATAATATAGTTACTGACCTCCAACTTGTGCTGGCAAAGCGAGAACAGGGAGTTGGAGAATCAGATGGCTTCGGTTTCTTTTTATCTGCATAAAACTTGAGCAATATGGAAGATCAGGGCTTTTAAACATCTCGCTCGAGGTGACAATTATGACTCATTTGCTCAGGAACAATCGATTCACGTTATGTTCTATCACTCACAGGTCAAACAGGGAAAATTGAAAAAGATAAAATCGGGTCGAAAGTCAATTATGTGTACTTTTTCAGGCACATTTGCCTCTTAACTGTTATCACTCAAAAAACTAGATTACTACTAAAATGATATACTAATTGACACACTAATCATTAAAATACTAAGGGTTTTCTAACATGTGCCCCAGGGGTACATGTTAAGGTGGGGACATGAGGCTGTGAGTTGGCCAGCAGTTATTTGTGGGGCCTGATAATGATTGACCAATCAGGCTGTGTCCCCACCTTAACATGTGCCCCTGGGGCACATGTTAGAAAAACCCAAATACTAATAAGATTTGGACAAAAGAAGTATTTCGGATGAGCCAGTCACCCTGTACAAAAACTATACATTTTGACCCGAGCCCGTTTGACCCGTTACCCAACCCTCCCTTTTGCCACCCTCTTAAATCATTTGAACAACAGGGAAAGACTACCAGATTCTTCATGATTGATCTTCATCTGATCTGTATCGAGTCAACCTGCGTCTACGCCTCCTCGGGTTTTCAGGATGACGACCTTCATCATTATCATTCACCACATTCAACCGAAAAGGATCTTCATCTTCATCACTGTCATTATTACCTTCGTCATCTTGTAAACCCAATAAGGTTTCCCCCCAATAAAGTCGGCGAGGGCGCCCTCTTGTTGGAACCCTAGCTCTTGCGCCACCTCTTCGGTCGGCAGAAGGTGAGTCCACTGAGCTAATCATCTGAAAGAAGAATAGAGCAGTCAACCAATGTCCATTATTACTTCCTTCACCTAAACCCCTTTCCCTATTCTCAGGATTATCGATTGCATAGTCTCCAAACAGAACTGCACCGGGCATAGCTGAGCGAATGGCACTGACTATGTCACCATATTCTCTTTAGTGCTCAAGACGCCTCCAAGCTCTTTCACGGGTTGGGTCCACATCAGAAAGTCGGGCAGTCGGGTGGGCTCGCCTAGCATGACGTCTCAGCTCTCTGTATGTCCTGGAAAACGTACATGATTCCTGAGAACAACTGCGTTGTTTCAAATTGAGATACTGTCTAGCCTCTTCCACTACTGCATATCCTGACACGCTTCCCCGACACAAAGGGCATTTCAAGCTAGACTTCGAAGGCGAACTCGATATATTTTTACTAGCATCTCCGGATTCTCCAGCCAATTCAACATATCCAATTGCATTTGCATCGGTTGAATTATCATTTACAGGTATCAAACTAGGTGGAGTAGTAGCGGTGGTATCATTAGTATCAGAAGTAACGTGTTTCTTGAATCTATCAAGGCAATTTGAATGGCGACAACTTTCGATCAGCTTTCTCAGCTTGAAGAATAGCATCAGGGCTTCGATAACCGCTTTATAGATAAGATTGAGTTCTTGCATCTCTTTAGTGTATAACTCACCAAACCCTTGGACGTAAGTTTCTTTTGGTTGAAAGCTATTTATCAATAATAGCCTCTCTTATCGTAAATTCAGAACACAAAAAAAAATCGTCATCAGTTTCATGTTCTTTACATTCTTGCTTCAACAACACATGATTACGGTATTCAAAAGGAATTGTAAGGTATCAAACTGCAACTATTCCACAGGGGATCATTACTTCATTAGTAAACTACTGATGTGGTTCTTGTCACTTTATTGAAGACAAAGAATTTGAATCTGGAGCGGTGTTTATACTTTATACGCACTAAATCCAACCCACGTTGCTCTCGAAAGAACATTTAACATTGAACCGAAAAACATATATTGACTATGACACGTCTTACAGACTTGGTCACATTATGTAGGCACATAGAAACCAAATATGCAATCAGAAGGTTAATAACATAGATTATGATAATCTCAACAAGAACCTCCTAAATATAACACTTTGTGGTGGTGTTTGTTTTTTTTTTTTGGGGGGGACCCCGGTAAAGTATTTGTGGTGGTGTTTGATTTAGCCTATTATTGGGCTTATGAGCTTATTTTTAATAATCTTAATATTCGGCTTTTTTCTGACTTATGAGCTTATTTTACCTTATATTATAAAAAATAAAAAAAAACCAAACAAAATAAGCCAAAACCAGCACTCGCTTCATCTGAGAATAAATTGCACAGAAATAGCTATAGTAAGTTGATCATTTTTTTAAAGCCGCATAAGCTAAGGATTCAAAGAAAATACAGTAAAACTAACTTTAAATAAAACAATCTAATACTAAACCTAACTCCTAAGTCACTTATCCACGACATCCGGATTTGACGTAACTCTGCCACTCGATCCCGCCTTCTCGATGGCCTTCAGGACATCCAATCCATCAACAACCTGAACCAACATAACATGTCCAAAGAGTGATTCGGCGGATCAAACACAACATGTCCAAAGGGTGAAGAGGGCCTTTTTTTATGAAAATAAGCCATAAATTTTTAGAATGTGCTAATACTTAGGACAGGGATGGTCCTAAAGCTAAAAGTTACTATAAACATGCTCCTTACTCCATAGATGATAAAAGCATTAATAGCGCCAATAAGGATTTTCAACCAACCACAACAGTTATTAAAGAGTATCAGAACAGAGGAATTAGTGTTAATGAGTCTACACAAACTCGGTTATCAGAACAGAACTTTAGTATACAACATAGTCACATGGAACGGGGATCGCGGTTCGCTATTTCTCAAAATCCGGTACGACGGGGGTAGGCTCATTCCGGTTCGCTTCGGTTTGGTGTACCAAACACTTTGGTACGGCTTACAGTCGTACACAATAATAATATTGTTTAGTTTCATATATTTTATACATTTACAAGTCATAACTTATTACGGTGTAAGATATAAACCTTGAATTACAATTTCAAAATACAACACTTAAAATGATGTTAATATGTAATGTAATAAACCAGTGCGCTTGAGTTTTTTTACATCTTTGGGCTATATATACACATGAAAATAATGTGAAGTGTACTTTGCAAAAAAAAATATTTTTTTACAACTAAAATGAAATTTTTGAAAAAAGTAAGACTACTAACTCAAATCAAATACTCTTAACCCACGTTGGTAATCTTAGTACTCCCTCCGTCCCATTTTTATTGTCCATGTTTCCTTTTTGGGACGTCCCAATTTAATTGTCCACTACTAAAAATAGATAGGGAAGTTTGATCAAGTTTACTATATTACCCTTATTTGAAATTATTATTACGAACTTTAAAGAAGACTTTAATTAATTAGCTAAGGGTAAAACTGTCATTCTGTCAAAAAGTAAGAGAGAGAAAGCAGTAATAAATGCACTTTTATTAAACTGTGTGTTTTTTGTCGGGAGACAATAATTATGGGACGGAGGAAGTATTATTTTTTTCATTTTATCTTTCTCTTTCCCCAACCTATCATCTTCTTCCTTCATTCTTAACAAAAAAAAACTCAGATCTACTCTTTGGGCCAACCTATCATCTTCTTCCCTAACATAGGAAGGAATCATATGATTCTATTCCTCATCAAGATTTTACACACAATCGTATTACATAGTAATCAAACGCGTTTTCGAGGCATATAAATCGCCGATTTGCGTATTGTTGGATCGCGATCCGGTGCGATTGGGAACGCCGCTTATGGGTTTCGGTTCGCAATCCCCGACGATCCGGATCGCAACCGTACCGCAATTGGGAACGATCGTACCAGATCGGAAATCGCTAAGGGCTTGGCGATCCCTGTGACTATGGTATACAAATCCATAAACAAACAAAAACGCAGCCTTGACAGCTATTATAGATCCTAAAATCTACTATAAGAAAACAATTGTTGCATTAACACTATAACTAAGCAGGTAAATCATACCTGATACAGAACGCAAAATCATACATTAGCAAGGGATGCAATGAACTCAAAGCAGCTATGAAGATAGTTAATAGATCCCAAATCAGAGAGTGTGCAGAGAGCTTTTGACACGATTTTGTATTGTACAACTTTTTTGTGAAAACTTCATCACCATAAAAGAATCGTCTTCTCGTTCTCCCAAAACAATACAACCAACATTTGAACTAATACTCCGAAACGGCAATGGCGACGTAATGTCATCAAGATTAACAATGTACTTCACCGACCATTCCGAAGACCTATTCTTCATCTCATAAATATACAACTCTCTAGAATCAAAATCATTCTTACCAACTAAAAGCAAACAACCACAAGACGCAAACATCTTGCATTCATGAAAACCCGTCCTATCTAAGGTTAAAGGGGTTTTTAAGGTTTTCAAAACCGGACGCTCATTTAATATATCTAACTTGAAATGCAAGCTCTGCCCACTAACGTGATTTACCCAATGAATGGCATCATTCCAATATACTCTATCCTGAAAACAAGTGAAACATTGGCCGAAAAACCAATCCCCACAAACACTCCAAACACCCGTTTGTGAAGAGTAAGTATGTATCTTAACCCCAAAACCAAGAGCGTTACTAAGCATTAGTTCAGCATGAATGATTTTATAGTGAGGTGATTTAGTAGGATCAAACGCCATTCTCATACCACCAACATTATAATCTTTATCAAATGTCACATTACGTTGTTGAGGAATCATCTTAAACATTGTATAAATACACGGATTGTATACATACAATTCCTTATACGCTAACGAAAAGCATAAAAGCAAACCATTACACGACTGCAAAATCTTAGGATTACCAGGTGGTGCCTTATGACCAAAAGTAAAAGATGTACCACTCGGAATACGGATATCTAAGGGCAGGAAATCATAATTAGATAATTTATTATAAGAATTGGGTAGCATCGAGTAAAACATGAGGAAGAGACCACAAGGGTGGTCGAGTTTTCGGGTGAAATTTGGGGATTTAACAAGAGATAGCCATCTTTTCGATACGGATTTAAGTAAAGAGTTAAGTACATAGATCGTGGTTGTCCCGAAATTGCAGGTTTCGTCCTAAAAGTCCTGAAATTACACTCATCGTCCTTTTAGTTGTCCATTTTGAGTTGACTGGTCCTTTGACCGTAACTCCATCCATTTTTTCGTTGACTGAAAGGGAAAATGACTAATATACCCTCAAGGACCATTTATGTAACACTTTTTATTTTTTTCCAGATTGATATTTGTAACACTTTTTATTTTTTTCCCCATCTTATCTACTATGTCAACCACCACCATACCACCATGCCAACCGTTAGCCACTTCACAAACCTCATTACAACTTTTGACTCGGGTCGAAATTACAAATTGTAATTCTTGAATACATAAACATTTGCTCAATGATTTAAGCCACCCCACAATATTTGTTGGTGAAATTTATGGAACAAAGTTGTAAATTACTCAAATCTTTACGAAAAACATTTCTGTGGTGTTTAGATGTGTGTGTGGAAAACTATATTGCGATTCTTTTTATTTAGGTAAAACAAATTTATTTTATGATAATCTTATCATTTATAGGGGTCGACAAGAAAATAGCTTGTTTCATTGCAAGCTGGCAACAAAATGATGTTGACAAGTAAACTAATTACCCATTGTACCTTTGCACTAGAGCCGAAGAGTCTTAAAGATTGAAGCAAACCCAATTCAAATATCTCCATAGCAGAAGCTAGCAAACAGCAATTTAGGTACTTACTCTCACCATTGGCGGACATTGGGGCTTGATGTTTTATACACATGCCGTTGTCGAAATTTTAAGCGGAAGAAAATAGCCAACGAATTTGCAATGCTACAAAGGAAATGACCTACGTACGAATGCAAGATGCGACTAGGTATATGAGTTCAGGAAAGTTGAGGTGATAGTTGCGGCACTCGAAGTGAAGGTCCTTTAGCGAGGCGGTCAAGGGTAGGATTGGAGCACTATTTTGGCTTCAAGTTTGCTGCGAATAAATGAAGGGGAGCTGGTCATCATAAAGTTGCTTATGTTGATTCTGCAACTAGTCTCAAAATGCCTCAGTTGTTTAAACCCGATGAATACAAAGTTCAATCGGTACAAGCCAAAGAAGCTCACATTAGTCTGCCAGAACCTCAAGGGAGCATAATGCAATAATTTTGATTGTTTGCAAGTTCTGAGTTACTGCATGTTGTAGTGATGTTCTATGTATGTGTGTAATTGGGGTTAATACCTTGGAACTTTTGTATGATACATAATTCTTTTGATATCCCAACTACATTCTGTAATGTGTACATATTTGGAGACATAAAGGGGGGGTTCTTTGTAGACTTGTGGAGATTAAAGGACCATAATTATTCGTATTAAAAAAAAAACTAATGATCTGTTTTAGGCACTAACGTTACGCTTTTTATTAATGTTACACTTATATAAAAGTTAGTTAAAAGATCTCTTTTAATCTGTTCGGAATGATATGTGCTGTGAACAGAACAAATGTTGCAGTCAAGGCATACTAACAATTACAGATCTCCGTGTTTCAACAAGTGATTAAGGTTTATGTGTTTCATGTTGTTTGGTTTCTCGACAAGATCTGGTATAGCTAAACTCGGCATGAAGGCTTTCTTCATTCTGTATATGTGAGAAGAATTTTGTGCTAATATATGTAAGCAATGCCAGATATGTCCTCAAAAATACACTTTTATAATGATTATAATTGTAAGTGAGGAAAACGATTGAAAAATGTAGATCCACAACAATAGTATTTGCGAGTTAGTTCTGGAATGGGCGAATATTGTCTTAAAAGTTTTTACTGCCTCTGAAGAAATAAGGGCCATTATCCTAACGTTCTCAAATATAAGCATTAGAAATTTACGAATTACACAATGTATTTATAGCCACCAAACTGAGGTCTCATCAACGCAAAAATATGATAACGATTGCCTCATCTTCTTCATGTTTTATTAGTATTGTACGAGTATATTGCAAGTCAATATGCACTAGCTTGCAACATATATATATTCGTGTATGACCAAAAGAGATCTTGAAAAGCGTACCAGTGGATCTTTCGTGATGTTAATATTTAAGGGAGAGGTTTATTTAGGGGCCGGTAATGTAGCCGATGATGTTACCAAAAACAAATATTTTATGGGTTTAAACATTGAGTTAATTGTTTAGTGTATTCAAGAATTACAATTTGTTATTCGTTATCAAAAGTATTGGAATGGGGTTGTGAAGGTGGCCAACGGGGTTGGAGTGGATTTGTGTTGGTTGGGTATGAGAGAGATGAGCTGGGGAAAAAATAAAAATTGTTAATAAATGGTCCTTGTGGGTATATTTGTAAAAACCTCAAAGAATAGTATTTATATTTCAAAAGTTAACATAAATCAGAATAACACAATTTTATTAATAAGTATTTTGAAAATAAACCTGTTATGGGTTATAATTTTAGGAAATTGGTATGAAAGATATAACAGGTAAGGTGGGTGATTTTGTCTTAATAATAATATATAAATTTAATTTATATAAAATCCCCCCCCCATAATAATAAGATAGATTTAGATGTTTTTGATTATTTAGGTTATTTAGTACCTTATGTGTTTAAATTATTTTAAGTATTAAGAGTAAAAATGTCTAGAAATATTAGTGTAATTCAAAATGGAAAAATTATTAGTTGTTCATGCCCAACCCCTCTCTTTGAGTTATAACCGGCCTATATGGTGTATTAACACACCATATCTTTTATTTTGTTAAGCAAAACATATTTTAGGAATGAAGTGTGAATAATGTGTAATCTTTAAGTTATAAAAGATTTTGTTCCCTCTACTTTTACCATATAAAATTCCGGCCTCTCCTGCGTCTTCATTCTCCTATTTCTCAAACCATTTACTCCAAAAACTCTTGTGTAAATATCTATAGAATTTTGCCGACGTAGTAGTGATTGGGTTAGAAGTTTTTAGCCTTGGTCTTCTTAGTGTGATTTGCATTTTGGTGTTTTTGTTCTGTTCTTGTCTTCATTTGGGTCCTTGAGGTTATTCCTGATTTTGTTTGACTCTTGTTGTTCACCAATATTTAAGATAGAGTGCAAAAGGTTTTTATATATAAAAGAAGAGCTTAAAAAGATTGTAAGGATAATGGTGTATAATGTCCTTGTCAGTTTATCTAGGGTTTAATCTAATTAAATGGTTAAATTTCATGTTATGAACCTAAGAATGATCATTAATGTATTTTTAATAAAAAACTACAAGATTGAAACTTAGGGTTTGTTTTGATGGTGAAGGTTCGGGTTTTTCTGTGTTAAAATTTCTGGGGGAAGTTGTGGGACATGTTCAAGGGTTATCTTGATGGATAAAAAATTGGTTTTAACATGATTCTTGAGCGCTGAGAAGTTAATAGTTCAAAGATCTAGTTTCTGGAAAATCTGCTCATGTCAATTGGAGGTCGGGAAGGTCGATTTTTAGATTTTATAAGATTAAGTGTCGAATCTGAAATTTCTATCCGAAAAATTCAGTTATAGTGTTTGATTTTTAATTCAAAAACCGTAAGAAGTTAGCTTCTAAAATTTTATTTGGGGTTATATCTTCATGTGAATATGTAGACTAATCCATGGTTGTGGGTTTTTGTAGAATTTTGTGAGTTGTCTAGTTGGGTTTTTACGCGTCACAACTTGTTTGTAAGGTTTCTGGTCAGGTCAAAATTCGGGGTCTGTTTTTGGGGTAACAGGGTCAAAGGGATATTAAACCATGGATATAAATTAAAACATGATCACGGGTGTATTAGACTTATGTAGGAAATCCTATATAATTTTTGGTTATTTTAGAAAATGTTTTTATGGGTCATTTATGTATGGAAACTTACCTTGAAAAGTAGTCAAATATCTGATAATTTTTGGAAACCTTTAAAATTTGGTCAAGTAATCTGAATTTATTGGTATGATAGGCGTGATATAAACTTATGAAATAAGTTTGTAATCACATTATTAATGGGTTCTTTAAGATTCTGTGAAGAGGTTTTGATATTTGTCTTCGTGTTCGTTTCTTACTTTGCTTATTCGTTAAGGGACGTTATTCCGTTCGTGTAGTAAGGACAACCTCTGACTTGTTTGCTCATTGTTTTAGTTATTGTTGATTCGTTCGATATTATGTCTAATTTGTATCGTTTCATGACTCTTTGATATTGTTGATTTTCGGTTTTTTTGATAGTCGAAGTCATGATTTTTGATTCTTTGTGTTTGAATATGATAATTAGATCCGTTATCTTGTTTGAATTTTTGGTAACTTGTTTAGTTTGCCTAAATCTTTCCCGAGCTATTTGACTAGTAATCGGAGGTATATGAGAGAGTGTCATTGATACGCAAAGGGCATGACATATCTGTGGCGGTTGGGGATTGGTCCACGGCTTCCTTTTGAATGATGGCATTTATGTATTATTAGCTTGATCATATGTATGTTACTGTCATTGTTACTTGTGTATATGGATATGGACTTTTTTTGCAGGTGAGGGGGTAAGGATGCATCCTAGGGTATCTTTGTTCCGCTTCAGTATTAGGTGAAATGGTTTGGGGTGTGTGCTATACACCCCATATCACATTTGGTACATCAGGAGTTGCAAACCTTGTGTACATTTGATTATGACTATCTGATTATTTGATTCGGGTCTATTCATGTATCATGTTTAGACATTTTGTTTGGGCTCGTGGGCATTCCTTTGATTACTCTTATCCTATTCATTGTTCTATATATATCGTTTGGCATTTGTTTGGCAGGTTCTCGTGATCCGTTTCGTTCATTCCTTTGTTTTATTACCGTTATTATTATTATATCTGTTCACTAAGCGTTAGCTTAACCGCGTTTTCTTTTCCTGCGGCAGGTACTAAGCGGGAAGCTGGGATATGAGTGTTGAGAGTAGGAGCTTTTAGAGGACCCACCTTTAGAAGAACCCTTTTTATTTGGGATTTGTGTTTTAAGACCTTTCTTTTTGAAGATTTCTTTCATTTGACTTTGTTGGAATTTAATACTGTTGGAAGTCATTTTATTTTATGACTTGGTATTTTGATTAATAAAGTCTTCCGCTTGCGTTTATATGTTCTGATATGACACCATAACGTGATGCTTTGTCTCTTTATCGGAGCGGGGTGTTACAATTATGGTATCAGAGCCATTTCGGCCTGTAAAACCTAGGTTATGACCTGTGAGGATTGGGTACATATTAGGCTTCCTTTCGTATTTTAATATTATCGCTTCTTTTCGTATTTTGATCTTAACTTTAAATCGCCTTCGCTGTTTCATTCGTTGACCGAGTATTTTCTTCGACCAAGGATTAGGCGGCTAACTCTTTATGTACCGTTTCGGGAACTCTCTTTTTGAACAGTCGTGCTGTTTTTGTCTTATTTGATACGGGTAAAACACATTTTTGCGGTTTCTGTTTCATTTACTAAACACCTTAGCATCTTCCCTACGCTACTTATTTACTTATCGATATCTAGGCTTTGAAGAAGTTGACCGACGAATATCAGAAGTGGTCCTCTTCATTTTGATGATGTAAGATTCGTTTTTCTAAATTTCTATTTCCTTGAATGAGTGACTTTTGTTTTCCTTTTTACTTTTCGATATTAGTCTTGGTGTAATGATAGGTGACTGTTCAGCGCACCCCGTATCGTTGGTCATACCAATGGTTTCAACTTGGTAATGATGATAACCTGATATTCTCTACCTATTCAATGTTCGATTCATTTCGATGACGAAATTTACTTTTTAGGAGGGAGAAGAGTAGGTTAAAAACCCAAAATTTGAATCTTCATGTGTCAGTAATGCTCATTTTGAATTATAACCTAAGTTTTTTAATAAGTATTTGAAAATAGAAAGCTTTATAGCATTGTACAGTAAATATTGCAAGTCAATATGCACTAGCTGCACAGATAAAATTCTTATGACCAAAAGAGCTCTTGAACACGTACCAGTGGAACTTTCTAATGTAAAATTTTGAGAGAGTTTTATAGGGCCGGTAATTTAGCCATGAATTTACCAACAAATATTTATGGCTTAAATCATTGAGCAAATGTTTATGTATTCAAGAATTACAATTTGTAATTCGTAGTCAAAAGTTGTAATGGGGTTTGTGAAGGTGGCCAACGGTGGTGACAGTGGATGGTGGTGGTATGAAGAAGAAGATGAAGATGGGGAAAAAATAAAAAGTGTTACATAAATGGTCCCTGAGGGTATATTTGTAAAACCCAAAATTTGAATTTCATTTCATATTGATAATTTTAAATATAACCTAAAGTTTATTAATAAGTATTTGAAAATAAAACCTTAGGTTATAATTTTAGGAAATTATAAGATATAACATAAGGTATATTGTTTAAAATAATATATAAATTCCTAATTTAATTATAAAATCCGCCCCCCCCCCCCTAAAAAATAATAAGATATTTTTTATTTTTTATTATTTAGGTTTATTTACTTTCCTTTTGTGTTTAAAACCTATTTTAAGTATTAAGAGTAAAAATGTCATAGTAAATATTTGTGTAAGTTTCAAAATGGAAAAAATTATATTTGTTCCCCCCTCTTCTTTGAGTTATAACCGGCCTATATGGTGTATTAACACACCATATCTTTTATTTTGTTAAGCAAAACATATTTTAGGGATGAAGTGTGAATAATGTGTAATCTTTTTAAAGTTATAAAATATTTTGTCCCCCTCCTCTTTACCCTTATAAAATCCAGCCCCCTCCTCTCCCATTCTCCATATTCTCTCAAAAATTTTACTCCCAAAAATCTTGTGTAATCATCTCTAGAATTTGCAAGAAGAAGTTGATGATTCAGATAGAATTTTCAAGCCTTGGTGTTCTTAGTGTGATCCTTGATTATTGGTGTTTGTTCTTGTTCTTGTCTTCATCTTGGTCTCCATAGGTAATTCCTGATTTTGTTTCACTCTTGTTGTCACCATGATTACATATGCAAAAGTTTTTATAAAAAAAACCTAAAAGATTGTAAGGAATAATGTGTTTATGTCCTTGTCAATTTCTCTAGGGTTTAATCTAATTAAATGGTTAAATTACATGTTATGAAACCCTAAGATGATCATTAAATGTGTTATTAATAAAAACTACAAGATTAGAAACCTTAGAGTTTGTTTTGATTGGTGAAAGTTAGGGTTTTTATGTTTAAAATTTCTGGGCAGAATTTTGGGTCATGTTCAACGGGGTATATCTTGATGATAAAAATTGGTTTTAACATGATTCTTGAGCCTAAAGTTAAATTCAAAGAGTCTAGTTTCTGTAAAATCCGGCCTCATGTCAATTGGAGGTCGGGAAGGTCGATTTTTAGATTTTATAAGATTAAGTGTCGAATCTGAAATTTTTATCCGAAAAATTCAGTTGTAGTGTTTGATTTTTAATTTGAAAACCGTAAGGAGTTAGCTTCTAAAATTTTATTTGGTAAATCTTCATGATATTAGCTACATCCATGATTTTTTTTCAGAATTTTCTGAGTTGTCTAAGTTGGGTTTTTACGCGTCAACTTTTCAAAGGTTCTGCCAGGTCAAAATTCGGGTCAGTTTTGGGTAACAAGGGTCAAAGGGATATTTAAACATGGAAATAAATTAAACCAATGATCACGGGTGTATTAGACATATGTAGGAACCTCTGTAATTTTTGGTGTAATTTTAGAAGATGTTTTTATGGGTCATTTATGTATGGGAACTTACCTTGAATAAGTAGTCAAAATCTGAAATTTTTGGAAACCTTAATTTGGTCAAGTAAACTTTATTTATGGTAAGATCAAGTGATAAAACTTATGAAATAAGATAGATAATAACATGTAATCATGGGTTCTTGTAGATTTAGTGAAGAGGTTTTGATCTATTGTCTTCGTGTCCGTTTCTCCTTTGCTTATTCGTTAAGGTACAGATTTTCTGTTCTTTTAGTAAGGACACCTCATGACTTGTTTCTCATTTGTTTTAGCTACTTTGATTCGTTCGATATTCTGTCTGATTTGCTATCCGTTCTCATGACTCATTGATATTCGTTGATATTCTGTTTGATTTGATATTCGCATTCATGATTCCTTTGATCTTTGTTTGAATATGATAATTAGATCCGTTATCTTGTTTGAATTTTTGGTAACTTGTTCAGTTTGCCTAAATCTTTCCCGAGCTATTTGAACTAGTCATGGAGGTACTATGACCATGTCATTGATGCACCAATGGCATGACACTATCTGTGGCGGTGTGATTGGTCCACGGCGTTCCCTTTTGAATGATGGCATTTGATTATTATTAGCTTACATATGTATGTATACTCGTCATTGTACTTGTGTATATGGATATGACTTTGTTTTGCAGGGAGCGTATGGATGCATCCTAGGTACTTTGTTCCGTTCAGTTTAGGTGAATGGTTGTGTGTGTGCTATACACCTCATATCACATTTAGTACATCAGGAGTTGCAAATCCTGTGTACATTTGATTATGACTATCTGATTATTTGATTCGGGTCTATTCATGTATCATGTTTAGACATTTGTTTGGGCTCGTGGGCATTCCTTTGATTACTCTTATCCTATTCATTGTTCTATATATATCGTTTGGCATTTGTTTGGCAGGTTCTCGTGATCCGTTTCGTTCATTCCTTCGTTTTATTACCGTTATTATTATTATATATGTTCACTGAGCGTTAGCTCGGCAGCATTTTCTTTTCTTGCGGCAGGTATTAAGTGGAAAGCTGGGATATGAGTGTTGAGAGTAGGAGCTTTTAGAGGACCCACTTTAGAATAACCCTTTTTGATTTGGGATTTGTGTTTTAAGACATTTCCTTTTGAAGATTTCTTTCATTTGACTTTGTTGGAATTTAATACTGTTGAAAGTCATTTTATTTTATGACTTGGTATTTTGATTAATAAAGTCTTCCGCTTGCGTTTATATGTTCTGATATGACACCATAACGTGATGCTTTATCTCTTTATCGGAGCGGGGTGTTACAATATTAGTCATTTTCCCTTTCAGTTAACGAAAAAATGGATGGAGTTACGGTCAAAGGACCAGTCAACTCAAAATGGACAACTACAGGGGACGATCAGTGTAATTTCGAGACTTTTAGGACGAAACCTGCAATTTCAACAAACAACCACAATGACGATCTATGTACTTAACTCTTTAGTAAAAGAAGTGAGAGTATTGGTAACCTTAGTAGGATTTCGATTAAAAGGTCGTCGTTGGAGAGAACTGAGTGTAAGGATTCATGATCGTTTTTGGATGGCCTGACATCATCGGACAAATTTCCGGCAGCTTTTTCTTTGAAGAATGGAGGTCTAGTTCAAAACCCTAAGAGCGCAAAAGGTGTGTTGCAAGTTATGAGTTTGTGTAACAGGGGTAGCAAAATGGACCACGGACCAGACCGGACCGAGAAACCGGCTCGAACCGGACCGATTGGACCGGATCGAACGTTCTCGGTCCATATTTTTTCTTATTTACTGTCTTTCGGTCCGGTTAGTCCAGTCTGGTCTAGTCCGGTTCGATCTTACAAAAAACCCAGTAATTATGCCTTGTTGGACCGGACCGGACTGGACCAAAGACAGAACCGGACCGGACCATTTCGTTCCGGTCTTCGGTCCGATGTTTTGACCAAGGTCGGTTTCGGTCCGATCCGCTCTTATTCGGTCCGGTCTGGTTTTCAAACAGTGAGCACCCCTATTGTGTAATACAACAAAACATACAACTGAAACAATAACTTAAATGAACAATATAAAGTATTTTCTTATTAAAACGAGGTCGTTTAAACAACTACTAGTAGTAGTAAAATTAATAACTAACATACTATTTATACTACATTAGTAACTAGCAGTATGTAAACTTTTATACTACCATACTAACTACTTAGCTTAATTTTCATTGGTATTATCAGCAGTACTAAGTTATGTTTGACAGCACTAATATATACCTGAGCAGCAGTAACTCTAAGAATATCTTGACGTCTTTTAAACCCAACAAAATCTGCTAAAAATGAAGATTTAAATGCTCAAATTCAAGATAAGGTTTTTGTGATAACATCTTTAAAAAATGATTTACAAAAATTAAAAGGAAAAGAAATTGTTGATATTGCTGCACAAACACCATCTGCCTACACTATTGTTCCAGGCATGTTCAAGCTAGACTTAGAACCTTTGGCTCCTAGGTTATTGCAAAATAGGGAAGCTCACATAGATTACCTTAAGTACACTCAGGAACAAGCTGATATTCTTCGGGGAATAGTCGAACAAGCTAAAGCAAAACAACCTTTAGATAAAGAGTTAGACTTTGCCTGTAAGCATGCCCAACGAATTTAGGAGTTACTGTATATTGTTCGAGATACATGCCCTAATAGGGATTAAACTTAATGATTAAAAGGTTTTTGTCACACCTAAAAACAGGTCAAGAAAGTTAGGTTTGTCTAACCTCTCACCATCCTCAAGCAACATTAACCAGTAGAGTCATTTACCAACATCAGAATGATAGGATCACACAATTAAACACAGTGTTTTATCTCCTACAAGATTGAAGTGTTCTACTAGTAATTGCGAATCAAAGCCTACAGGCAATAAAAAGAATGATAGGATCTCGCGAACACCAAGTAGGAACATGAAGAATAAAGTAGAAGCCCAACCTAGGAAAGTTAATAAAAAGAATAGTGTTGTTGAACCTATTCGTGATGTTGATGTTAAGCATTCACTGTTAAATGCGAATTCTGAACCTATTTGTGCTGGTTGTAAGAAATCTATGTTTGATGGTGTTCATGATAAGTGTCTTCTTGATTTTTTGGAAAATATGAATAGCCGTGCTAAATCTGCTAAGAAACATAAAAAACAAAATATTTGGAAACCTACGGGTCATGTATTCACTGAAGTAGGATTTAAGTGGAAACCAACAGGCAGAACTTTCACTATAGTTGGTAATTTGTGCCCTTTAACTAGGATCACTTCATCTAACGTAGTGCCTCCTAAGGAAACCACTTCCCACTCAGTTGAAACAAAAAAACCAGAGCTTAAAGTCTACAGCAGGAAACCCAAAAATGTTAAAAATGTAGGTTCGAGTAAAAAGGCTAAGATTGCAGAATCTAAGAATGCTAACCACTCGGAACCCAATCATACTTGGGGATCCAATGCTATAGATATTCCATCATTTTCTTCTCTTGTCATGACAGGTTCTCCAGATTTTTCTCTGGTATCTGGACTCCAGATGTTCGAAACACATGACAAGGAACTGCTCTTAGCTCATGAATTTCGTTAGTAAATTTCTGGGTACAGTTAGATTCTGGAACGACCATATTGCAAGGATTCTAGGGTATGGTGACTATCAGCTGGGAAATGTGACTATCTCGTGAGTATATTACGTCGAGGGGCTTGGACATAACTTATTTTCTGTTGGTCAATTTTGCGATGGGGATCTTGAAGTCGCATTTCGGAAAAACACTTGCTTTATTCATAATTTAGAAGGTGTTGATCTACTTTCAGGATCCCGAGACACAAATTTGTACACAATTTCTCTTGATGACATGCTTAAAACATCTCCGATCTGTCTTCTATCCAAAGCGTCAAAGACTAAGAACTGGTTATGGCATCATCGTTTATCTCATCTTAAATTTGGTACTCTTAATAAGCTAGCTAAATACGGTCTTGCACGAGGCATTCTAAGGCTTATATTTCTGAAAGATCATCTGTGTTCAGCATGTGCATTAGGAAAAAGCAAGAAATCCTCTCATCAACCCAAAGCTGAAGACACTAAC
>BQNB010034025.1:1753-51898 GCA_026074375.1 Tanacetum coccineum
TTTAAAAATGCATTAAGATTTAAAAATTCTTCCCATGATTCATGGTTGTCTTGACGCGTAGGTGATAACCTTGTTCTCCTTCATTTATACGCAATCTAATCCTTTGGTTGTTGCATCGTAGTATAGCATGAAATTTTCTGTTTCCTCAAAAAATGTTAAGGTCGACGCGTTTGATAACCTATGGTTCAGTGTTTGAGAGGCTTCTTTTGTTTGTTACTCGAAAAAAAGTTCTTAGTGTAGTTACTCAATACCGTTAGTGGCTGATAGGTTTTTGAGAAGTTTGAATTAATTGCTGGTTATAATCGGGTAACTTAGAAATCAACGGGGTTCTGTAAGGGTATTTACGGCTTAAGATCCACAAGTGTGAGGAGTATTAACCGGAACGTGTACAGTAATGGGTAGGCTCAAGAATTGTTCATGATCTTTATTATTTCACAAATAAATGTCATCGATAAGTAAGGTAACGAACTTATCTACTTAAGGTCTCTATACCTCGATCCTTAAATCCAAGGACACATTCATCACATCTGTTAGTAAGAATGGCGAGACTAAGAATCAAGGGGGTGTATTCAGTCCTAAATGTTTGCTTAAAGATTTTCTCATGACGAACTCTGAGATGCCGATTCTGTAATCAAGGGTCCATTGTTTGGAAAGGAAGGAAATATTCAGCGTTGCTAAATTTGTTGACTAGGTCATTAACTCGAGGAAATGGTTATCGATTCTTTGATCATCAACTTTTTTAATTTTCAAAATCAAGTTACGTTTGTAATAAAAAGGGATGAAAGGCGTGGATGAAATGGTGAGATTTAGAGAGAAGTGTGGAGAGAGAAACAAAAGGTGTTGAGGTGTTGGAATGGAGAATTCTTGCATGTGTGTATTGGGAAGTGAGGTAATCTTGCTAGGTCTTTGGAAGGTCTCGTACAATCAGAATTTTTTTGAGTTTTGTCTCGTCCGTATTCATAGTCTTAAGGTGTTTCAATCTTTCTTCAAGTCGCTCTCCATGAATTCTTGAGCATGTCGTCGTTCAGCAAGGTAATTCAGACTATCTTCTCGTGGCAACTATTTCAGCCTTAAGCTTCGACAGCTAGTCCATCCCCTAGTTGCGTCAAAACTTCCATGACTGAAAGGTATTAAGTTGATAGAGAAAAGGAATAGTTCCCTAGTCCTATGTTGCATCTACAAACGATCCTATTGGTTTATGCCTCTAGTAAATCCGCAAACGGATTATTCTATGAGATCTTTCAAATAACTATGATCGAATCAAAGTATGCAGCAACAATAATCAGGAATAGAAGGATCCTCCTATTGTTTGAGGGATAAGATCAAAAGATTTAATCATGTACTTTATGAAATCTCTAAGGGTGGGATAATTGATATAGAAATTGTCCCTATAGGTAAGCCTTTTCATAGAAAGGAGAAATATAAGGCAGGACGTATAGGTGATCTTTCGGTTGAAGATATAATTGGGTCTAACGGGTGTTACTGACAAATAAATGGTATACCAAGATTTTTTCCTGAGTCGCGCGTGTTTCCTCTCTGAGGTAGGGTTTCATGATTTTTCCCAAACATTTACTTAAGAAAATATTTGACCAAAATATAGTTCAAGTGACGTGTATACATATAATATAGCTTGATATTTTTTATAATAACAATCATGTGAAAGAAGTGTTACAAAAGTTTATATAGAGAAATATCGATATATGTCCCCCCATACATACTTTTAAATTTATCCATAATGATAATTACGCAAATTGATACATTTAAAAAAATTCTTACTTCGTAGTGGCTTTTAACAAGTTGTTTTCCCATCATAATTTATAATAAAAGAATTTTAATAAGAATGTATTTTAGGTAATGTTTACTAAAGATTTAAAGTTTTAAAATCGTAATTGGTAAGTATAATGGAGCTGTTACAAAGAGATTTTAAATTTTAATAAAGACATCTATATATATATATATATATATATATATAGTCCGAACGGGGGTTAAATAATAATATATAAAAATTGACATATAAACACATGTCGTACTACAAAAGGTTTTGACACTAAAATAATGCAACCACTAAAAATTACCGAAGCGCCATGCTTAAAATAAGTATTCTAGTAAATACTTTACTGATGTAAATTTGTTATCAAAAGACTTGACTTAACCGAATTTGTACTATCTCCGAAACATGGTCATCAGAAAAAAAAATGTTATCATGGTTAACACATTTAACTTACTTAGGAATTACAAGGTCACTACTATTTTAGTAGACCCTTTTGTTTCACAAGTTGCCCTCTAGACCGGTCATATAACGATACCACAAATGAGGTATGCAGGGGGGTTCATTCAAGGGTAACTAAATACGTAATCCGGCTCATCAGCTCAGAACATGGTGTGTAATGGGGTTGACTATGACACATTAAGGATGTCCTAAAAATCTGAATATATTCTATCTCATCTACGCTTACTGTTCTAGAAATTTCCTTTAGGCATCCTATGACTCCAATAAATTCATGTTATATGATGTAACTATTATCACGTTAGCCAAGCGTCATAATACTTGCATCACATAGGCATGCCTTTATTGTCATCGCATTAGGAGTGATTCAAATAGCACATAGAATTCTCATGAATCAACAAGTATACACATAATTGCACGTAGTTCCTATTATGCAACTATATGAGGGTACTTAGGGTTATAGTCTAGGTCAACCACCTAGCTCTCTATAACTAATAGCTCTGATACCAATCTGTCACACCCCGCCTTAAGAAACTATCACAAAGCATTGGTACAACATTATAGAGAATTTACTAAATGAATCTACAACATAAAGTGTCACAATGAAATTGAATACAAGCCAAGATTTGCATCACGATGTAATTGTCACAACAACATAATCATAATGTATCAAAATCCCATAATTCGAGACAACGTTATGATGATTGACCCCAAAAGGGTCTCCTCTTAGGTCTTACTAAGCCAAGTCACAAGCACTAACTCTTTAGGCTTCAGAAATATTATCACCTGAAAATGAATACTCAAAAACGTCAACATAAAGTTGGTGAGTTCATAGGTTTAAGCAGTAAACCCAATTTTTATACATAATAAAGTTTGATGGATAATAGTGAGTAAGATATACCCATATGAGCACTTAATTGAAATCACATGTGTACACAACTGAGCCTCGTGCCTGCATTACACATAATTTCATCGGATAATATACACCCTTGGACCAAGTACACACAGAATTACCAAGGGTGGGGGTGTCAACCCAAATAGTACTATCAATATATATCCGATGGCTCCACACCAGAGTTAACAGTTGTGCGTAATTGTATCCATATAATAGTATACACAGCGTAAGGCACATATTGCAATCAAAATGCACATCTTGTCCAAAAACATGAAAACATTGTATCACAGTATAAAAACATTTAAAAACATCATTTGAGTATGATTTTCCCCCAAGGAAAAACATAAGTAAAAAGGGGCTACAAAAACTCACCTTAAGCAAAGAAATAGCAATAACGAGAAATAAGCGACGAGAAACCGAGAAAAATCCTAGAAGCAACCTAACAAAATATTGTTGTGTCTTAGGTTTTTATAAATATTACGCGAATGAATGCAAATGAAATTTTATAAAGTTATTATGTGGATTATAATATTGTACTTAGAGTTTATAAATTTTTTAAAATAATTGGGCCAAAAAATTATCAAAGTTTTAATAATTGTAAGCCCACTAATATGGGCTTATTAGGATTTTTTGGATTATTCCAATTTTAAAAGCCCATATCTCTTAAATCGTAAGTGTTCATTATTTGGTTTTTACATCTACGAAAAAGTAATTGAGTCTATTTATCCGATATGTAGGTCCGACCACCTCGGCTTTTTATAAAAATGGTGTCAAATGGCAAAAATACTATCAAGTGTCAAAGCTGGGATTTTCCTAAATAGAACAGTCTTGAGGAAACGTCCATAACTCTCAAACTACAAGTCCATTAGGGCTGGTTCAACTTTCCAATATTAAGTTAAAGAGTCCTCTTAATGTAGACTAAAAAACAAGATAACAAATTGGATCTGTTGATTCTACAAATACCAAAAACAATTCTTTCAACAATCGTTGATTCGATTGAATACCTATTATTAGGGTAAAAATTCAAGACAAACAGCGCCCAATGGTTTATTTTTTTTAAAACTGATAACTGACCGGCTAGGGTTACAGCAGATTGTTTAAATAGGCTCACAAAACTAAAACGGGCCTAAAAAGACAGATGGGCCGTGAGCTAGAACAAAAACAAGCCCAAAAAAATCAATAAAACAGAAAAATGTAAATAACTAATAGTAAACGAGGGTTTTGGGCCTCGAAAAATCCATAAACGGCTTGAAAACAAATATAATTATGTTCGCCTCGTTTTTCCCTTCGATTTGAGTGGTCACGGGCCTGAAACGGACTTACGGATCAAAAGTTATGGCTGGTTTACTGAAGCCCTTTTCTTCACACGATCTTGGGATTTTAAAAACAAGTCAGCCTGTTCTTTAATACTTGGGCCTCCATCATTCCCCCCTAGGTAGATAAAATTCGTCCTCGAATTCATAGCAAGGTCATCATCAGAAGAGTCGCCATGATAAGGGACCAAGTGCTTCATATTAAAAACATCAGAACACCTAATCTTGGCAATTTCAGACGGTAAGCATTAGAATTAATCTTCTCCACAATCTCCAGCAGGCCAATCTTCTTAGCAGACAACTTGTTATACTCTCCAACAAGAAAACAATCCTTAGTCAAAACAGCCCATACAAAGTCACCCTCTTCAAAATCAACATGTCTTCGCTTGTGATCCGCATCTTGTTTGTTACTTGGAATTGAGCATGAAACAAAATTTTCATGAACACTTGTGAACATCAATGAACCATGCAACAAAATCTGCGCACTTTCTTGGGAACAAGAACTAGAAACACAGGAGTCAATAAATCCAGAGGTCCACGTGATTGAGCAGGACATCAACCACCATGAATTGGACTAAACCTAGTGCTTCGATTAACAGCATGATTATGAGCAAACTCAGCTTGACACAACTTTTGATCCCATGCCTTCACATGATCACCCACCAAACACCTCAACAGATTACCAAAGGACCTGTTAACAACTTCAGTTGCCCATCCGTTTCTGAGGATGATAAGCAATACTATAATACGTTGAGAGGATTCAACAATCTTCCACAAACTACGCCAAAAATGACTCAGAAACCTAGTGTCCCGATCAGAAACAATAGAGGAAGGTAAACCATGTAAACGGTATACATCCCTAAAGAACAGCTGAGCCACATTAACTGCATATGTTGTCTTCAATGCAGGCGAAAAAGTGCACATTTAGAGACACGCTCAACACAATATTGGAATCATTACCCCTTTGAGTACGAGGTAACCCCAACACAAAATCCATGCTAATATCAATCCATGGCTACAAAGGAACAGGCAAAGGCATATAGAGACCTGCATTAGTAGTCGTGCCCTTTAAGACCAGGCACACACGACACCTCTTGACATAACGATCCACCTCTTTCCTCCATATTTGGGCCAAAATAAGAACATGCACAATTGCAAAGTGCCGAATCACGGCCAACATGCCCCTCACCATGTAATTCCTTAATAATTTGCAAGCAAAGACTGGAATCAGGAATACATAGTTGATTCCCTTTGAAAAGGAACCCATCATGCAGAAAGAAATATGGTTTCTCCCCAGCCTGCACACCCTGCAAAACAATTGAAAAATATGGGTCCACGGCCACCATGTCACGAATGACATCGAGTGCTGGAACATCAACGTGCATTGTTACAAGCAAACCACTCCTCCTGCTTAAGGCATCAGCAACTCGATTGGAAACACCATTTTATGTTTCACCAAAAAGTATACTTCTCAAGAATGCCAACCAACGCCCATGCTTATGGAAACCTTACGGAATCATGATTAGTGAACAAAACAACACTTATGAGAACCAGTAATGGCGCCCAACTGCTTCACAACTTAAACCACATGCATCAAACTCTCAAGTCATCAAAGTAGTTGTACCTAGATATCGCTCGTCAACTTCTCACTAAAATAGGCAACAGGTCGCCCACCTTGACTAAACACCACAATAGCAACCTTTGAGGCATAAGTATGAAGCTCAAAAACATTATAAAAGTCAGGCAATATCAAGATTAGTGTTGTAGTAAGCTTTTCTTTGACAACCTGAAAAACCAACTCTGCTTCCTTCGTCCAAACAAATGACTTTCCCTTCATGCAATCTGTCAAAGGGGCCATAATGGAACTAAAAAAAGGAATAAATCGCCGTAAGAGAAAGAGCAAGACCATGAAAACACTGAACAACAGTTCAAAAGTAAGTTGGAGTTGAGCCACCTTCTTTGAAAGAAACAGCCTGCTGACTTATAGACTGTCCACACGTAGCCATCTCCAAGAAACAACATACCCCAAAAACAAAACTTTACGGGTCATGAACACACACTTCTTTGTGGCTGCATAAATACTATCCTTTCGAAGCAAGGTCAAGACCGCCCTCACATGGGTGACATGCTCATTAAAAGAAGCACATAAATAAAGATGTCATCAAAATAAACAACCACAAACTTGCCAATAAAAGGCCTGAACAATTGATTCATCACACGCATAAATGTACTTGGTGCGTTTGATAAACCAAAAGGCATCACCAACCACTCATACAACCCTTCACGAGTCTTGAAAGCGGTCTTCCATTCATCACCAGGTCTAAGACGAATCTAGTAATACCCACTCTTCAAATCCTGCTTCGTAAAAATAGTAGCACCACTAATCTGGTCAAGCAAATCATCAAGGCGAGGAATAGGAAACCTCTACCTCATAGTAAATTTTGTTGATGGCTTGACTATCAACACACATATGCCATGTACCATCCTTCTTGGGAGTCAATAGGGCAGGAACAGCACACGGGCTTATGCTCTCACAAACATGACCCTTAGAAACCAACTCCTCAACCTGCCTACGCAACTTCTATTGCTCTCCCGGGATCATCCTATAATGTGGCCTGTTAGGCAATTGTGACCCAGGCTTTAAATCAATATGATGTTAATTCTTACCAAGGTTAGCAAAAGTTCGTTCAAATTTCTGATTGGTAAAAAATATCAAGAATGGTATTTGAAAGTTGCACCCATAGTCAATGAGTTCGGTTTTAAGACGATCAAGGTTCGAGGTCGAGTCATTATAAAAAAGGGAATTTGATGCAAGGGATAAGAATTTGGATGCTACGAGTACAAGGAACGAGTGAGGCAAACTCGAGGACGAGTTATTTTTAAGTGGGGGAGAATGATGCGGTAATGTCGTGTTTTGTAATTTACGTTTATATTTATCTTATATGTCGTGTCTCGTAGTTTATATTTATATTTGTCTTATATCCCACATCGCCCTAGAAGGCAAACATGTAAGCACTCCTTCTCCTATAAAAGGAGGTGCAAGGATTTGCTGTAGGATATGGTTTAATATTTTGATATTGGTAATAAAGCTTTACTTTAATCAATTCTTGGCGGTTTTGCTAAAATTCTCTCAATAATCGGTATTCGTTTGAATCAACGATTGTTGGAGTTTGCCTGATTATCGGTATTCTTTTGAATCAACGATAGTTGGAAGATTGTTTTTGGTATTCGGTTGAATCAACATATTCAATTTGTGTTATCTTGTTAGTTTCACTACATCAGTTAGAGCCAGGTTGGTATCTCTTTTTTTTACTACGTCAAGTTGTTACCTTTTTTTACACTACATCACCTCTACATTTTATCTTGTTATACCAATAGTAGGTTCTATACAAGTTTTAAGAGTTATTAACATTGAAATCTGATGTGCTGTTTTTGAGTACTTTCACCATCTATTTTCTAGTATAATCATCGGGTATCGTCACGACGAGTGTCACCTGGGGTATCAAAGCTAAAACATAGGCCTATAACCATATATTTTTATCTAATCCTCAAATTCTATTAATTTTTACAAAATACTCTATTTACCAAACTGATCAAAATTGTCCCAATCAATGATAATAGAAATCATGTTTTCCCAAGTTTGTTTTATTCAAAACTAAGTACAATGCTAAATCTTTACAAATAAATGAACAATATATATATTACATGAATAATCTCATAAAATAATTTATATAAACATGATTATTATAAGAGAAATAAGGAAAACAATGATCTTTACAAAAGAGGATATTGATGATGAACTCAAGATTTTACCAAGAATCAACCTAAGACTTTCACTAGTTTTTTTAAACCCAACCAAAAATCCTTGCAAGCTTATTTAACCATGAGGAACACCATTTAATTTTAACCCAATAGAATGATGAGTTTTGATTGTTGTTTGAGGAGATTATGCTTCAAGAACACAAGGATCACTAAGTTCTTCACCCTAGATAATTATAATTAGTAAAAATCAAAATGAAATTTGGTGTTGGTGTTGATTGTGGTCACGACACAAGAGGGAGGACAAGAGAAAAAGTATGAATGAATTAAATGAGATTTAGTGTGTGTGAGAGAGATAGAGGATTACCTAGACATGCAAACAAGAACTTCCAAGTATCCTTAAGAGGTTGTATGAATGACAACTCAAGGCATAAGTTGGCATACCACATGGACACATGTCCATGTGGTTGTTCCTTGTAATATTGAGGGGGGGGGGGAATTAGTGGCTGGCGAGGGGGTTTGTTGCCAGACTGACGCTCGGCACGCGAGTGCACAAAGGAGGGGTTGCGGGGGGCGGTCAAGCATAAAGTTGTCTTGGTTGCGGGGGGGGGAAGGAACAGGAGCGGTGGTGGGGGGAAAGGTGGGTGTGAAGGGTCAGAGTCAGTTGGGGGAACCTTGTGGGGGGCGGGGGAATTCGTGGTATTTTGTGTTATATTTTGTATAAGTGGGTATTTTTTAGACTAATGGGTAAAAGGTAGGGTATTGCAAGAGTTTAGACGCAAACCCAAAGGATAAACGCAAATGTGAAAAATAAAAATACAACATATTTAAAATACTTATGTAAAACGATAAAAATGCATTATGTATGTAGGCTATATTTAGTCAAGAGTTGGGTTAATATTTAATGTACATTTTACGATGTATGCGGAATAACCTATCCGGTTACTCGTAAAATTAATTTGCGCGAAAATAAAATAAATAGTAAAAGTACAAGGTTAAAGAATAACTTAAAAAATACGAATTGTTACACTAGGTTGGTATGGAGTTCATGTTTTGTTGGCGAAATGATTAATATTGGTGAAAGGGACTAGGTTAGTATATAGTTGTTGTTTTGTTGGTGAAATAAAGTGGTAAACTAGAAGTCCTATACTTGCTGTTAGAATTAGTTTTTAGAGTATTTCGGGTAGTAAATATTGGGTTGGGTAACCGAGGGCTTGAAAATAGAAAGTAGACCTAAATACCTTTGCGTGGCTACTTGAATCACTAAAAACGGACTTAAAACGAATGGGTTATAACCGATTGAAAATCGGACAAATACTATTTTTCTAGAAAAACTGCTCATGTAAAATACCTTGCTGATCAGAATCTTAAATGGTGTTTTTGAGGTTGTTAGAGTCGAAATCAAAAAAAATTACACAATGAAATTTAGTTAGAGCTCGTTAAGGGCTTACGGAAAAAGTCCAGAATCAAGTCAAACAGATGAATAATGAAGAAGTTAAGGATTTTTGAAATTTCAGCAAAGACTTAACTTATAAAAGTGTTAAAGTCATATTCTTCTTAAACGCGTTCACCCACTTCACATTAGGCCAATTCATCTTAAGTGTTAATGGTCCAGGTCGTGTAAAATGGTAAATAGACTTTTGGTAGACCACGCAACACAATAATTAGACGGGAAAGAATTGGGCGAAAATGTTAAGGAGCGTGTAAGTTACGATTTTTTTTAAAGTGTTAAAACCTAATAAAACTATATAACTTTTTTGAAAATCACGTTTTGACCTATATAGCTTAAACACAAACATGTACGGGTGATATAAAGTTTATAAAATCGCATATGCATCATTTCACTATTATTTGCTTGCACCTAAAGCGCATTATTTTTGACTAGGTTGCGTTTAAGACACTTTGCTCGTTCTAGACTTGTTGATTATTTTCCAATTTTCCACATTGCTTAAGGTGAGTTTATAGCCCCGCTTTAATTTATTTATAAATGTTTTACAAATCTCGGGTTGAGATACATTGCTTGTTATACATTTGGATGCAAGTACTTTTTACATGATTACGGATTAGCCTAAGTACCAATAACCCACTATGCCCATTATCATGAACCGTTAATTATTGCGTGTAAACACGAATGTTGTAAATAGATCTACTGTGAGTGACATTCCTGTCCGGGTAAACAAAACGCATTACCATGTCAAACGGATGTATACCATTTGGGAATTCTAGGTGGTCTCGGGTTAGACACCTACACGGTCAATTCACCTTGCATTGATTTGCATACACCCTTGTTGTAGCTTCGATGTCATGAGCTTAACACAATCGTAATTACCCTCTTATTTGACATTGTATGTGTTACATGTCATGCACACTTGAAATCTTGCAGTCTGCAGTTATTGTTTACTTAAACCTATGAACTCACCAACTTTATGTTGACATTTTTTAAGCATGTATTCTCAGGTGCTTAACTCATAAAGACTTTCATGAGGTGCATTTGGAGTCCACATTCATCATGGCTATGTTTCACGAAATTTTTATCTTAATACTCGTTGATGTTTAGAAACATATCTTTTATTTTCGCTATGACTTTGAATATTATTAATCTATGTAAAACTTTATTTTTTTTAAATTAATTCAACAAGGTATTTTTTTTAAAACGTCCATTTAGTGGTCGTTCTCTTGTATCTTGTGCTTTGTGTATTATGACGTCACGCCCTTAGTTATCTTTCCGCTGCAATATTTTGGGGGTGTGACAGATTGGTATCAGAGCAAGGTTATAGAGAACTAGGTTGCATATTAGGCCTAGACTATAACCATTGCATAAACATTGCATCATATAGCATCATGAACACTGTTGAGATTCTAGATTTGATGAGACAAAATAAATATAAAAATGAAACAAAAGGACTAAAATTGTAATTAAAGAAATCTTCAAGCTGGTGATGGTGGAGAATATGAAGTATAGATGATGTATTTTGTCGATCTCAGCTAGAGTTTTCTTTTATAATGATAAAGATCATGAACGAATATTCAGAAGATATTATTAATGTTATTAATATATATTCTTTTTATTCTTATCTTTGTTGTACGCCTTTGATAATCTCTCGTATATAAAGAGAATAATAGGCATATGGATTTAGACATCCATGGATACATAGAACTCTCCCAATGAGAGTCTAGATAGTTAGATAGCAAGCTCGACTGATGAGAGTGAACTAGTACACCTTTGTTAGTTGGTGATTTTTTGTAAGCCCCAAGTTATAGTTGGGTAATAGGCGATACGCGTTCAATAGAAAACATGTAAACACCATTATTCTTATTGTTATTATTCCGCTGCATATTAATCTTTGATGTTTTAACAATGATTCAATGTTTGAATATTCCACCTTTGTTATTAATTCATCCTAGATCATGTTCTAAACAAACAGGAGCTTAAACGATCTCTACTATTGGTATCAGAGCCATGTGGCTCTCGATTTAGGATCTACAAGGTTTTTGAAGAAACCCTAAAAACCTTAATTTTCAAGAAATCGTGTGGTGAAAGTTTTATGGGGTTTTGAAGATTCAATGCTATAATGTTGCTTATAATTATCCTCTCTACCTGTTTGGGTATGCAATACGATTGGTAAGCTTTGTTACTATTTTCTTTGGGTTTCTTTTTGATTTGTTGTGCTCTAACTGATCAAACCCTAGACAATTATGGTTTATATATTTTTTCGGATCTGATGTGGTGTATACACGGCTTGGTATGAATTCATTCAAATTCTTTTAAGATTTTCTTGATAAGCCGTGATTGTATAAAGTTGAGGTTTGCACTAATGGTATATATGGTGGTCATGATTTGGAAGAGAATGATGTTAATGTTATTCTTGATCATTATCGTGCTTAAATCAGAAGACATGGAAACTTTCAAGGTAATGATCTAGATCAGCTGGTATACAACTGGTAATAGGATGGTTACTACTGCTAGGGTTAGCAGTTACTATTGTTGGATTTGTATACAAAGTTAATGTTGTTAAAGAAGATTAATGCTGCTTAGATATAGTTTCTGCTGTTTGTTTAAATTAGTGCTACTCGACTCAGTTAATGCTACTAGGGCTCAAGTACATATTAATGCTGCTAGTATATACTTAATGCTCCTAGTACATACTTAATACTGCTAGTATATACTTAGTGCTGCCAAGTATATACTTAATGTTGTCAAGGATGGTTAATGATGCTAATGTACTTTGTACTGCCTAGTATAGAAGAACAATAGTAAGTCATAAGTTAATACTGCTAAGGTATAAAAGCAGTTACTACTGTTATTATTGTTGGTTAATACTGCTAGCCTTGTCTGATAAAAGAAGTTAGTACTGCTAGCTTTGACAGATATCGGATAACACACACATAAGATTTTTGGTTATGATTTTTAAATGTTCTTAAAGGATTAAAAGGCTCATATTTATTTAAGATGTAGTTACGAAGATTATTATTTATCACCTATTTTGAAGATGAAGTGGAATTACTTGTATACGTGTTCTTATCATATCTTAAAGTGGGTGTTACACTTTGAAGATAACTTGTTCGTGCTTAGAAACAATGTGACAAAGAATTGACGAATCTAGCAAAGGTGTGTGATTTTTCTTATGGTGCTTAATGCTCCATTTGCTATCACTTTGGTTATGTGTCTCATAAAAAATGAGGATAAATTGTCAAGAGATTGCGGTCTTCCTATACATTGGTTTGGGTATACGTTCAAAGTCACGTGGATAGTGCAAGATATAAGACACAAGTTGGGGTTGTTTTACTTCTTCATCAAGTTCGTTATTCTTAGTTTTCTTCATCAGTAATCATCACATAGAGCCTACATTCGAGAAATGGTTAACATATGGGTTTCATAGGAAGCTTAATGTTAAAATGTTTAACCATTTATATGCTACATCGAGGTGAAGGTTTTTACTACTGCTAGTTATTATTACTAATGCTAGTGTAAGTTTCTACTGCTCAAGTTCATTTTTCTTAAGGTGCGTAATGGAGGGCAATTTGGGTCATTGGAATACTTGGATTGGAAGTGTGATAGTGGTTCGTAGTTGTGAAGATCAAAGTTGCATACTTTAGTCTCCTATTTGATATTGACAAAAAGGGGAAGAAGATTTGATGATTTGCAACTTGTAGATCCTTGGTGGAACTGCATAGCTTAAGGGGAAGTTTTCATTCGTATATTAACTTCAGGGGAAGTTCGTGCTTATTTGGTTTTGTCATTATCAACTAAGGGAATTTTTGTTGGGAATTATATTTGAGTTGATAAGACAAAACAAGAATGAAACAAGATGGAAACAAGAAGGACCAAAGTTGTTATTATGGGATTCTACAAGATGTAGGAGATAATGAAGATTTGGTCAAAAAGAAGATAAAGATGAATATTAATGAGAAGATAAAGATGAATAATTAATTGATTCTCTCATTAATATCTTTTATTAGTTTCCATGTAAGCCTTTGACTCCTTAATCAATAAAAAGAGGTCCAACATATTTGGTTTAGGCATTCAGAAAGAGTGATGTTCACAATGAGAGTCTCGACTAAAGAAACTTGTGTGTTGTACATGTATTGTATAGTTAGTAGTAGACATCTGTCTAGAGTTTAGCCTCAAGGATCTTTGATCCCTGTTACTAGTTAGAGTAACCGATCTATTCTGATCAAATAGTATTTGGGGATGTGTTGATTAATAAATAAAACCCTTGAAGTAACTTTGATTTGTGTTTATCTATTCACGCTTGTGGCAATTTTAATATTATTGTATACTATATTATCCTAGATGAGGTTTATACAACCTCGAGCTTAAATTGGATCAAGAGAACCTATCACGTGTTTTTATAGTTTTTCACAAAGCGCGCGAAGGGGGATGGAGGTGGGGGGTGGGAAGTAGGGGGGGGAAAGTGCTATGAAAGTTATAAGGTTATTATTACCTTGGTAATCACAAGATGAATGAATGTGAGAAACTTTGGTGAAGTGTTTCAACCAAGGTTATGCGGATCCACCTATAGTGTTTAAGAAGAAAAACAATGGTAATTAATGGAACATTGAATAACCAACAAAGCCTTAATATTATTGATTGAATTATATGATACTCAAAAGTACTAGGGTTTACAAAAACCTTAAAGTATGAGAAAGTCTATAGAGGGATCCTATGTAAGTGATGTCTCTCTTTTTTTTCTAAACTATAGAACTCCTTTTATAGACAAAGTGGTCCTTACATGATAATACCTAAAAGACTAAAAGATCTCCTAAATCACAGGGATAATCAGAGTACATTCTATATATAACAATAACGCGTATTTGACTATGTGTAGATCTTATCTTCATGCTGCAGTGAAAAGTCTTCAAGTAGTGGAAACCTTGGAGTGGGAAAATATACTAACAGTGGGAAGTTCTTCTAACAGTGGGAACCATTCAACTAATAGTGGGAATCCCTTAGCATTTTATTACCAACAATCCTCCCCTAAACTTGATACTTCACCTTCATATCAAGTTTCCAGAATAAAATGATTTCCTGGAGAGGAAACTTCAAACCCCTTATTCCTTCTTGAGCTGTCCTCTAATTAGGTTGATCATCTGAATCACATCTTCATTAAATTCACTTACTTCACACTTGTGATCAAGCATCTTCTTAAGTGTAGTCTTTTGAAAAGGATACTCAACATCATCAAGCATGTAGATAATCATTCCTTCCATTGACAAGCAGTGTACTTTACATGATTTGTACATCTTCCAACTCTTAATAGGAGCTTTAAACTGCCATAGTAGATCAGTGGAAATAGGTTCAAACATAACCTTTAAAGGCCAAAACAGACATTTTTCCAAGTTACTCTTTGGGAGTTTTGTCTTGAACCTATCTTTGACTAGTTTCCATAGTGTCACCAAGTCATCTCTGTCAAAATCCTTAAGCATAAACTCAAAGTAAGGATATACCTTTGGTGCTTGTCCAACTTTGAATATCTGGTATACCTTCCTTAGCTTGTCCTTGTAAAATTTCCAATCACATATGGGTACCTTGACAACTGAAGGAGTAATATTCACTGAAGTCTCTTCCCTAACTAGCACTACTAATTGTTGAAGATTGATAATCTCATCCTGATTATCACTTTCTTGTTGTTCTTGAGCTGAAACATCACTTGTCTTCAACCTTTTTGCCTGACTTTCTCCAATATGATTCCTGACCATCAGTGAGACTTTATTTTAATATGTGGGCACTTTCTTTCTTGGAATCCATAGGCACAAAATCTTGTATGCTTTCCCAAACTGGAATAAACTTTTCTTCTAACTGATAAAAAGTCATTCCCCTAAGGTCTTTTGTCTTCCATCCAGCATGGCTTCTTAAGACAGATGTGTAAAATTTTCTTCTTTCAGATTTTGATGCCAACCTTTGTTGCTGAGCTTGGTATTTCTTGATTCTTGCAAAATCTTTCTGATAGTTAATGAGTTCTGTGATTAACTCAGTCTTCTCTTCAATGGTCAAATCATTTTCAGCTTCCTCATATTCTGCCATATGTTTGTTAATCATCACATTACTCTTGTCAAGCTCATTAATCATTTGTATAAGATATTCTTCAGCATGAATTCTGGCAATCTCTGCATCTCTTTCAATCTGTTCTCTTATGCTTTGATCTTCATAAACAAATTCTTCTTGTAATTCTATAGCTAATTGTAAACTCATTTGTTCTTGAACTTTAGCTTTAGCAGGCTTCTTTGGTTCTGTCATAATCTCCTTCCCAGCAGATGGTATACTAATAGAAATAGGAGATGTAGATCTGATGACTACCTCTCTTGAAGCTCTTGGTCTTCTTGTATAAGGTGTTGTATCTCTCGTAGTGGTAAGAACTTCACAGGTGGGATCTTTCTCACTAGCAATGACAATAGCAGTGGAAACAATTTAACTAACAGGGGGAACTTGTGGACTAATACGTGGTAAAGAACATTCTTCAAACCACCAGCTATCTAGGAATATATTGCAGCTCCTATAGAACTCAAAACATTGCTAGATCTCCTGTACTCTCCACTTCCTTGTGTCAGTTTTCCCTGCTAACTATCTTTTTTCAGCATCACCCTTAAAACACATTAACCTCCCTGATCTATTCCTCCCCTGTTTGAGGAATAGCTTCCTCGGGTGAACACCTTGCTTGGCTTTTGAGCATCCTCCATAGTCCTGAATCCTGACCTTTAATTGCGTGATTTCAAGATCTTGACTCTGGATTTTTTTAGCCATTTGAGTTTGTTGGCTTTGCAGATGGTAACAAAAATTCCATCCAATTCCTTAATCTTTTTTCAGACTACCCCATCACCACCAGAGAAGTACCCATTGGAAATGATTCATGGGGCAAAAAAAAACGATGGCAGAGGTCTTATGTATGTATTCCCTGTCCATCCCCTGCATCGAAGCTAGTGGAAGTAGGGAAAGCCTATCCAAACTGTCAACCAGACTTGTAAGAGGTGCAGTACCCTCATACTGCAACAGTGAAAGGGCTTTAGACTGAGAAATTCGTATAGCCCTTTTGGTCATTCACCTAGGTGTAGGAGTCTGAGATGGAATATTTGTTGTGTGTAGGAAGAGATGCATTGTAGAGTAGTTTTTGAGCTTCTAGAGTAGTAGATTGTATAATTATAAGGTAAGTGATGTATAGTGAGATTAGATGAGGTGTGAGAAACATGTTGATTGGAGGGTGATAAGTGGAAGAGGTGACGGGCTCAAATTTGGTTTTTCAGAGCCTTCACACCCTTTGAAAAATCATGGTATCCAAATAATGGAACTCCTCCCAGAAAAACTAGAGGAGCTGTTGACTCTTAAATTTTTGTAAAAACCTTTTGAGTTTTTGGAAAGGGAACAGGTAAAAAATAATGTTTGGGCAGAATAATTTAATATTACAAATTGACACATTTACAAAAGTTTGATCAAATAAACCTAGGGTATCATTAGAAATTTACCCTTACTTTTACATTTCTTTCACGATCAACCATCAAAAATCACTATAAAAAGTCGTAAGTTCTTTTTGTGGCAAGACATACCAAGCGCAGTAGCCATAATTACTACTAAACTCATAAAAACTAGTACTTTAATGGACTCAAACACTGCAATGGTAAGAATCAATAATACTTCCACTGACATAAAGATTGACCTTTTTGAAAAGGGAAAATCTTTGATTTGGCAAAATATAGTAACCCTCAGTTGAAAGGTTCAAAAAAATCATTGTTAGCCCAAGTCTAATCCCTTCCTCATCATTCATTAGAGATGCCTCCTAATTGAATGATATCAATATAGTCCTTTGCTTCCATTGATTTTAGCAAGAATATTATTTTCTCCATCCGCTGTTTCGATCTTAGCATTGACCAATAACTGGTCGGATGTGTGAAACCTAAACATTATGACTAGACCGTCAAAGCATAACCTTATAGTGAGAAGCTTGAAGAAGTCCACTAACTGATGGAAATCAATGTATGAGGCTCTATGTTTCTCCGAAAATTTGCCACCAAGTTATGTAATCATAAAAGCAAGTATAAGGAGTATAATGAGGGTTTTTGTGTTAAGGAATTATTAGAGGTGTTGGTACTGAGGCGACTAGAATTGATATAATATAGTGCACTTAAAAGATTATGTTAGAGTTGAAACAAGAGCATCAAGATTTTAGTAATGAGAAAGGTATCCGTTAAGAAGAATAAACTATCCTTGAAAGCTTCTATATTAAGAGAGTATATAAATAAGTAACAGCTAAAGAAATCTCAACGGCTATTTAATAAATGCAACAAACTTTTGAGCCCAACAGTGCCAACGACTATATTATCAGTGGGAAAACAAGTCAAAACCCTGTGGGAAACAAAGTCTAGGCATTGTGTAACTTTGTGGTCTCACATTGGGGAAATATTCCTAATGGTATCGAACTTAAGCATCAATAATCAAAAGTAAGCCTACCCTAACCCAAACCGCAGATCATACACACTTGCAATAAGCAAGAGAGACATGCAGAATCATGAGACTTTACTCGCTATTTTGAGCCATGATGAAAATTGTATACACATATTTAAACCACTGTATCCCTGTTTAAAAAAACCCATTGAAAAATTTTCCTGAGAGCACCACCACCACTGTCCAATCTAGGTCAAATATGTCTTGGCAGTACAATCCTTTCCTCCAATATTTACACACCCAAATGTCACATCACACCTCATGCTCCTAAGACGCTTAGAGAGACATAGAGCAAACTCTTGTGGAACCAAAACTGGAAAACACATGAATGAGGTATGTTAGGAATTATTAGTAAACAGACTTGAAGATCTGGTTAGATTATAGAGTTAGAGATCCTGCTAGACATAGTTAATCTGCCATACTAAGTTAAAGTCTGGCAGTACTATAGTTAGTACTGATCTTTATCTAGTTAAGTTTTTTTATGTAACATAATATTTATCTTAAAAGTTATCTTAGAGATATCTTTAGGAAAGGATATGCTATTATCCTTTTCTCAATCCGATTGTAAAGACGCATTAAGGTTACCTATTTGTGAAATAAAAGGAACCCTAGTCTGACATTTTTATATATAACCCTAATAGAATTAATAGAAAATAGAAAAGTTATACATTTTGTTCTTTTAGTACTTTGTTAAGATTCTCCGCATTAGCTCACCTAGTATTCATGGTTACTGTCTCTTATATAGTAATGATTTGGATTTATTCAAGTTAGCTATTAGTCTTACAAAAGGGCTAAACAGATCCAAGAGTTTAACGCTACAAAGTGGTACAAAGCCTCTAGAGGGACTCTTAGTAAGAAGAGACTCACAAGAACCACAACAATCCACTTTCAATCTAAGAAAAAATGTCCTCAACCTGCTAATATGATTTACTCACAACATCTTAGGAAGATTAGCATCATATACCATAAAGATGCATCAGACAATGGTACTGCAATCAATAAACCAAAACAACAACAACAACAACAACTCATTCCTACAACAACCATTATTTCAAATATCAAACTCCCAATTCTGAAGAAGGAGGAGTACGATATATGGGCCATGGATATGGAGCATTACCAGTTGAATATAATTGACAATGATGTTTGGAAGGTAATTCGAATGGAAATTCTAAGCAGATAATTTATCAAAAAACTGGAAAAGATGTGTTGTTAGAATACTTCCAACGCAGGATCTTGCTGAGCATAAAATTCATGCTGTTGAAAAGGAAATGGTGGGGGGGGGGGGGGAAAGGCAATGAACCATCTTACTGTATGGCCATGGTGTCCCAATGAACATTTTTTTAAAACAAAAAAGTAAAAAGAATTTCATAGGAATGGACGATGCAAAAGAAATTTGGGAAGCCATAAGGACTAGGTTTGGTGGTAATGTAAATTCAAAGAAGATGCAGAAAGTTATCTTAAAACAACAGTTTAAAGCATTTACTATATTAACTTCGGAAGGGTTAGAAAAGGGATATGACAGATTCCAACAACTACTCTCACAGTTGGAAGCTCATGGTGCTGAAGTTCTACTTAGGATAGCAAATCACAAGTTATCTTCTCAGATCTGTAACCCCTTAGTTGTTAAACTGGCAATGACCATGAGAAACCAAACCAGATTGTTGACACATTATCCATTGATGACAAGTTATAATAACCTTAGGGTTTTTGAGCAGCGAAACTCACAAGACCTCAAAAACGATCTACAAGTGCTTTAAAAATGTGCTTTTGTTCCACACATCAAGAGCAACACTAACAAGGTTAAGTCTGGTCATACTAGTGCCTATAGTACTTATACTCCTTCTACTTCTTCAAACAACATTCCAGAAAGAGAAGTTCCTGCTGGTTTTGCTAATGAAGTTATTTATTTACTCTTTGCCAAACAATCAGAAGATTTGGACTTACTTCATGAAGACTTAGAACAGATTGACGATATGGACATTGAAGAGATGGACATAAACTGGCAGATAGCAATGATTGCTATTCGAATGAAGAAGTTCTACAAGAAGAATAGAAGGAGAGTCTAAATTGATGGAAACAAACCTGGTGGTTTTGAAAAAAAAGAAGCTTGAATGTTTCAAATGTCACAACACTGGTCATTTTGCTAGGGAATGCCCATCTAAGGGAACAAATGATGGAAAGAAGAGAGACTCGTTTTATCAAGGAGCTGGAAAGAAAGAGCAAAATCAGAACTGTTTGCTGATAATGGATAATGGTATTGTCAATTGGGGAGAACATACAAGAGTGAAGAAAAAGACAAAATCATGCCACTTTGATGTCAATCCAGCTCAAAATCAAGAGGTATCATTAATTTCTAAAACTTGCATTGATTCATATTAATAAGCTAAAACACCATGTGATGAACAAACGAATCAGTTAGTGAAGAAAAACAAAAATACTTGCCTATCACTCTAGCTTTAAGAAATTAGAAGCTCCAAGTTGTTACTTTTTTCAAGAATCGCAATTATCTCTAAATGAACATCTTAACATTTCAGGCAAATGAAATTATACAAAAGATGAAAAGCTTACAAAAAGCATAGGAGGATGAAGATGAAACTGTAGAAAAGAAAAGAAACAAATGTGCTAAAAAAAGAGATTCATGGGAAAAAATTCCTTCTAAAAAAAACCTTTGGCCATTATTGATTCAAGTAATACTTCAAATAGTAAAGATGCTTAGGATATGAAATACAATTCAAAACAAGAGGTTTTAAAGCTATGAGGAAGAAATGAATCGTACAATGTTTTAAGTGTACAGAAGACGATTTTCTACAACCCTTTATATAGTAAATTTCAAAGACTGAAAGTTTAAAAAAGGAGTTCCACATCTACTTTATCTGGGGACTATACCCTAAACCACAACAGAAATGATGAATCCTTTGTATGTTTTTGTAAAAAGGGACCTACAAAAAGCTTGAAATTAGTGACTTAGATGACACATCCAATGAGCATTCTACCTGTCAATCAAATTACAGTGAAGGATCTTTTGGAAATCCCTCTGAGCACTCTTCTGAGTCTGAATCAGAAAGTATAAGTGTACCAAATGAGATGTCTACGTCTAAGTCTGTTACAATAAATGAAAAAGCTATGTCTGAATCAAAAGAAGTTAAACCTAGTTGTGTAACACACGTAAAAACTCCTAGGCAACCAATGAAAAATAAAAGGACACCTAAAGTTAAAGGAAAGAATTGGAATGAAATGATGGTAAAGAGAACTAGGAGAAGGTTACTTTTTCATCAAGAAAAAGTGTTTTCTCTCTATATAAAGAGAATCATAGGCATATGGATTTAGACATCCATGGATACATAGAACTCTCCCAATGAGAGTCTAGATAGTTAGATAGCAAGTCGACTGATGAGAGTCGAATAGTACACCATAGTTAGTTGGTGTAGCCCCAAATTATAGTTGAGGTAATAGGGAAACGTTCAATGAAAAACCTTGTTAAACACCATTGTTCTTATTGTTATTATTCCGCAGCATATTAATCTTTGATGTTTCTATTATCCTAGATGAGTGTTAATAACGATCTAAGGGGTCATAACAGACTCCACAATTAGTATGAGGCTCTTGATCTAGGATCTACAAGGTTTTTGAAGAAACCCTAAAAACCCTAATTTTCAACTCTTGATTCGGTGTTTTTTGTAATTATTTGCTTTATATCAAAGACTATATCCAAGCAAAGACTCTAGAACTAAGAGCAACCATAGATACTCTTGAGTAAACAATGTTATTATACCTCAACTCTTAGTGACAGAAAAAAATGCACAACGAAGATCAAGTTAGGGGAGGATTGTTAGGAATTATTGAAGATCCTGGAAGATCTCCTTAAGAAGATAAAGATAACATAAGATATTTCTTAATGTTTAAAAGATTTACTTGTTTATATCTTTATGTTAACTTCCTTTGTGAGTCATGATCTCTCTATATAAAGAGATCATAGACACATAGTTTTAGTATCCAGAAAAACGTGTGTGTGTATACTGGATCAATGTAGATGTCTAGTTTGTGTGGTGTAGTTTTAAGGTAATTAAGGTTTCCTTAATCCCTGTTACAGGTGGTAACCGATCTATACTGATCATATAGATTTGAGGCTTGGTAGAAACGTTTGCACTGAGGCATCTGTTTGAAGTAAGCTTCAATTAGCAGATGCTTCAGGGATTTCCATGTTGCCAAATACAGAGATTTTTGAAGGGATGGGTAATATGGGGTATCCAGCTGATGGTACTTTTACATTTTGGAAAAGTCATTTTACACCCCAATGGAGATTTTTAGTCCATCATATTTTACATTGTATGAGTCCTAAAAGTGGTGGATGTGATCAATTTCGTAGAAATCTTACGACTGCTTTGATTTGTCTTTCTACTGGCAGGATTTATAACTTTTCAAAATTAATCTTTGATGGCATGGTGGCAAACTTGAAAAGTAAAACTAAGTTTTTGATGTACCCTCGATTTCTACAAATGATTTTGGAAATACAAACTGAGAATAAACATCCTTATTTGGCTATTGTATTGACCAAAAAGATTTTTGGGAACATGAAAAGGGGTTTTAGAGGGGTACCTAGACCTTTGTTGCCTGCAATGTTGCCCGTTGTTGCTGTGGATCAAAGTGCAGGACAAGCAGATCAAGCAGTGGATCAACCATCACCGTCTGAACCATTACCATCTTCATCTCACCCACCTGTGCTATCTGCAACCACTGAGTCTGAACCTACACCTGTAGCTGAACAAATAACTCACCCTACATCACTTACACCAGAACCTGACAGTGAACCCATTGAGCACACCTTTGAGCAACCATCACCTGAACACCAACCACTTTCACCTAGACAGGAAACTGAAGTTCCACAATCACAAGATCCTACTCACCCTCATGTGGCAGAAGAAAGAACTATGACAGTGGATGACCTGCTTCAATTGGTTCCCAAGTTGATCACAAAGGTTGATAGTTTGGAGACAGAACTAAAGCAGACTAAGTTGACCATGGGAAAAGCACTTGTGAAATTGGTGAAAAAGGTAAAGAAGATGGAAGATGTTCTCAAAAGGAGACATGTGGTTCTACCTGATTCAGAGGATGAGGATGCTGAAATTTCTTCCAAACAGGGGAGGAATTTACAAGAGGAAGGTTTGGATGAAATGGTTAGGAATATGATGAAGGATAAATCAGAGGTTTTTAAGACTCCTACACAAGGCAAAACTTCAGGGGAGGAAGATATCAGCCCTACAACCTTGGAAGCAGCTAAAACTCTGTCAAAGGTTGCTTCTCAGAGGTCAAAGTCAGTTGATAAGGGTAAAAGATACAAGAGGAGAAAAGAGTCCAAGGGAAAAGACATTGATACTGGCTTTGAAGATATTAGTACTGGCTTTGAAGAAGTTAATACTGGTGGCTTAGGAGTTAGTACTGGTAGTGGACCAGTTAGTTCTGCTAGAGGCCAAAGGGAAGGAAAAGCTCCAATGATTGTTGAAGAGACTCAAGCTCCCAAAAGAACTAAAGAACAAATTCAACAAGAAGAAGCTAGTCTTGCAGAAGCCATAAGATTGCAAACTCTAGAGGAAGAAGAAACTGCCAAACAAGTTCATTTGGATGCTTTATTGGCTAAAAGATTGGCAGAAGAAGAAGAGTTAACTGAGCAACAAAAGCAAAGAAAAGCTCAAGTTCAATTTGAAGCTCAACACTACACTGAAGAAGATTGGGATGCCATTAGAGCTAAGCTTGAAGCTAATGCAGAATTGACAAAGAATGTGCTAGGGAAAGAGTTGCCAGAAGAAGACTTTGCAAAGAAGATGGTAGAGTTAGTAAATCAGAGAAAGAAGTTCTTTGCAGAAGAAAGAGCTAAAGCAAGAAGAAGTAAGCCTATGACCCAATCACTGCTGAGGAACTACATGATGAATTATTTGAAGAATCAGGGGACATGGAAGCTTACACAGTTAAAGAAGTTGAGTTTTGAAGAAGTGAAAGAAGAGTTTGATAAGTTGGTCAAGCAGGTTGAATCTTTTGTTCCTATATTATTAAAGGCTACAAATGGAAAGTTAAAAGATAATGGAGAAGACCTTCAGACAAAATTTCAAAGAAACAAAGGATTGTGATAAAGATGTTTTAGATACAGAAGAAAAAGTTAGTTAAAGTGAAAGAAGAAGTGGCCCAGTTAAAAGAGTAGGGAAAAGAAAGAAGCACAAAAGGCAAGGAAGGTATAAGTATTGAACAAGAGTTCCACAAGGAGATTAAATACTGATAAAGAGAGGAATCAGTAGAGAAGTAATGAATCTACTCCTTTGGATACAAAATCTAATATTGTAGCAAATTGGAAGATATTTCAACAAGGTGAAAGAAGCATTTATCAGATAATAAGAGCAAATGGAGCTGATACATTTTATATAAGCTTTGGAGCTATGCTTAAAGACTTCACAAGAGAGGATCTTATTGAGCTGTATAGGTTAGTTATGCAGAAGTATAGAATAAATAGGCTGGAGAAAGCTTATGACAGAGTACTATAGAGTGATCTCAGGACTATGTTTGATCCACCTCTCAATGAAGATGCTATTTGGAGCTTACCACTACAGCAAAAGATGATTAGTTAGGAGATTATTTGACATGTGTGAACATGTACATTGTCTAAACCTTGGAGGCATGCTGGTGGGTGGTATTTATTATGTTAGCGATAGGATAGTATCCTCTGTAAAAAGATGTTTTGCCCAAACTTGTGATGCTGGAAAGATAAGCTTTCTGGATGGAAAAAATGGATATGAAGCTTTGTTTTATAAACTTTTGAAGATGATTGAGAAGCAAGCTGGTGTTAAAAAGTGATGAAGTTTATTCAGTAGTTGGTGGACATAGGTTGCAAAATGTAGACTATATTAAAAGATGAGAAGGGGTTTGAGTGTTGGCTAACCACCACACAACAAATGGTCATCAGTTCACCATGCTTGATAGGCATAAGGACTGGCTAGTCCAAAGCAAACGGCTTTGGTAAAGACTTCTCAAATCCGTTGATGGTTGACAGTTTACCAAAAACTGTATGGTAATTAATAACCAGTTTTTAATACAAGAGTTAGCTACTTAGCGACAAACGGCCTACTGGTAACGAGTATTCTAATCCTTAATAAGCTGATGATTGTAATAATCATATGGTAATTTAAACTCACCATTTTCACGTATAAGAGTTGGAAATGGTTATCAATGTACCATGGTTTATAAACCAAACATAGGCTACTCTAGGGTTAATGGCTAACTAGTAAAGAGACATCAAATCCATTTAAATTTTCAATGATTCACCTCTCTCAGGAGTTAACACACCTGGAAGTGATGAGAATAGACTGAAACTTTATGATTTGATGTACATATAGTCAATGTTGCTGTTTCTATGTTGCTAAAGAGATAGTACATGTAGCTGTGAAGTGTTGGTCATGATATTTACAAGGTTAGATGCTACAAATATCAAGAAGTGATGCTTTAAAGAGTTGCTGATAGAAATTAAGAGTTGCAGATCAAGAATAATTCCAAAGATAATGCTCACAACATCCTCAGGAAACTCATAATGAAGATATTCAAAGAAAATTGAAGTTCACAAGTGAAGATCAGTTAGAAAATATTTACGGGTGGATTGTTGGAGTATTGTAAACAGACTTTAAGTCTTAGGTTAGTTATTAGAGTTAAGTCTGGTAGACATAGTTAAGTCTGCCAGTACTAAGTTAAGTCTGGCAGTACTATAGTTAGTACTGGCCTTGTCTAGTTAAGTCTGTTTATGTAACAGAATAGTATAATAGTTATCTTAGAGATATCTCTAGGTAAGGATATGCATAATCAATTTACGCGGTTCGTAAAGCCATTATAGGGTTTCCTTAGAGTGTTATAAAAGGAACACTTACGGCATAGTGTTGATATATAGAAACCCTAATAGAAATCATAGAAAAAATCAGCTGGTTTTACATTGTGTTTCTTCTTAGTACTTTGTTAAGATTCACGCATTAGCACATAGTATTCATAGTTTTGCCTGCATCATATAGTGATTTGGATTTATTCAGTTGCTTTGTCTACAAAGGCTAAACAGATCTAAGACTTTGGACCTACAAGCCATATAAATCCATAATACATCAACCCTTTTCTCAATATATAGAATATTAAATGACCTCCATGCTTCATTAAATGTTTTTCTCAAATCAAAAGAAATTGATAAATACATGTGACATTAGCGATGAAGATATTTCATGTAATTTGATTATTCATCCGCCTACTTGTAAGTATTTTATACTGTTTAGAGTCATTTACATTTACAACTCGTAACTATTCGAACGTTACTACTCGTTTTCCTTTTTTTTATTTTTTACTTTTTTCTATTCTATAAACTTTACATTTATCTTATAAATATCCTTCAAGTCTAATATTTTTCTCACAACTTACTTTTCAGTTTTTTACATCTCTTAATATTATATACACTTTGATATTTCACTTCAAATTTCATCTCAAATGGAGCCAAATGGATCACCTCCATATTTAACGACACCCACTTCATCTTGACGATCCCGTCACAAGAATCACCGTTTACCATCATCACCTAATCCTTATTATCTCGATACATCACCCGTTCAATACAACTACACAAACATATCACCACCAATCAATTTTCAAGTCACAACTTCTAATTACCATTCACCGAATCAATACCCAACACGTCCTCAAAATTTATTTTCAACACAAAATCCATACAACCCAATATATCCACCTCAATACATCCAAACATCACCTCCACAACCTCACTTTTTGCACCATTACCACCGCCATATTTCCAAACTTCTCCACCACTTCACGAGATAAACGATGATGACATGGAATATATTGTTCCAGAAACCCAACACGAACCCGTAGTCGAACCCGTAGCTGAACCCGAACCCGTAGCCGCACAAACCAAATGTAAGGGGAACAAAAAGAAGGTGGAGAATAAAAAACAACCGAATAGACTACCGAACCGTGACTACTCAGGCACCCACTCGAGACCCAATCCTACGCGGCAGGTCCCGTAAGTTATTTTAGCAAAGGTATGGGTTGAAAATATCGACACTCCTCGAGGACGAAAATCGGGTGAGACTCCGCATCTTATTTTCCCGCGTCTTGACGTCCTTAAAATCATATTTCATGCAAACATATCCAGATACTGATCGTACTCACCATCAGTTAAACTCTAAATTCAATGACATGAAGTCGCGGGTCTCCTTCTTTTCAGCTAAATACAACCAGTTGTATTAAAATAGAAAAAGTGGGAAAAACGATGAAGATATTTTGAAGTCTGCTAATAACGACTATAAGGCGAAGCGAGGACATTCTTTTGCTTACATGCATGTATGGGATGTTTTAAAGAGTTGCGAAAAATGGAAACTCACGGAAATTCCAGATTTTAGTGGTGGTTGTTCGAAAAAGTCAAAAACTTTCGAAACCAACTCATGTTCGATTCCATTTAATCTCAATCTAGAGTTTGATGATGATTTTGATGATTCCCAATCAACACAAGCCTCGGAACGAAAGAGGAAAGTAAAAGGAAAGGGAACGTCAACATCGCCTTTTAACATGAAAGTCGCGTTGTCCCGGATGGAAGAAGGGTTTGCAGTTTTGATGAACCATGTGGTTGAGTTCCAAAAAAGGGATGATGTAAGAGATAAGAAAAAAGAAATTTTACGGTAGAAGCCACCAAAAAACAAGCCAAGGCAAATGAAGATAAACAAAGAAACAAAGATTTGGACTACTACTATACGGAGTTTGAAGGTTTGCGCGGAAAAAGACTCGAGCACATTCTGAAACGAAAAGCAGAAACTAAAGCAAAATACAACCTTGAAGACTAAATTAATTATTCTTGTTTGCGTTTTTTTAATTTTCTAAGTTATGTTTATTTTATTAAGTTGTATTGTTTTATTTTAATGTAATGAATGAATGTTTTATTTTATATATTTTGTTGTTTTTTAAGTTATGTTTATTTTATTAGGTTGCATCAATGTTTTTCGGAAAAATTAATGTGTCAGTGCTTTTCAGAAAATTATATGTGTCGGTGCTTTTCATAAATTTAAATGCATATATGCTAAGTTGGTTTTCAGAAAATTAAATGTGTTAGTGCTTTTCAGAAAATTAGATGTGTCAGTGCTTTTCAGAAAATTAAATGCGTATATGATAAGTTGGTTTTCAAAAATTAAATGTGGCAGTGCTTTTCAGAAAATTAAATGTGCCAGTGCTTTTCAGAAAATTAAATGTGCCAGTGCTTTTCAGAAAATTAAATGCATATATGATAAGTTGGTTTTTAGAAAATTAAACGTGTCAGTGCTTTTCAGAAAATTAAATGTGTCAGTGCTTTTCAGAAAATTAAATGCATATATGATAAGTTGGTTTTCAGAAAATTAGATGTCTTCTCATTTAATTCCACTTTATCTTATAAATATCTCATATCTTTACAATAAAATTCTTACTTTTCAACAAAACCTTTCACCACTCATAAGATTCAAAAAATGCCATCATTATATATGAACTTATGTAACATGATTTATGATGGATCTAAGGTTTACATAAAATACAGATTATATATGAACTTTAATGATGGTATGATGATTAGGGTTAGTTTAGGGTTATGATCATGCATGTTGCATGTTAGGGTTTGCGTTAGAACATGATTTAGAGTTGAGCAGATTTTGGGTCTGTATTCAAATGATGATATCTAGATATTAGAAACGTGTTTTATAACACCCCGTGTTTTCAAGTCATTGACGCCGTCAATAAATCCACAATGTATCTTTTGTAATGTACGCGTTTGTTTTAAATCGTAAACGATAAGCTAAATCGCGTAGGCTAAAAATTAGCGTTCAATGTAAACGGGCATCAAACAATTAAATGTTTACATCAAGCAAGCGTTAAGTAATTATTTTAAGGATAATTATTAACTTTGTTCATTTTATTTTTATTGGTTGCGTAAAGTGATCACGTTTCGCAATAAAATACGTTTAGGCATACCCGGAACCACCAAAACTTTTCTACGCTTCAACAAATACCCACATTTATACCCAATACCCAAAATTTACAAAATAACATCACATATATACATACAAAACCGGACATAGGTGGAAGTATACAAAGAAATATCACCAAAAATTCACCACATGATCTTATGTACATCTCTACTCATTTAATGAAGCCATACCTCCCATGCTCCCCATACCCTTGACCAACTATTTCCCTAAATCACTCATCTTGTCTTGTATAGTGTTGTTGACTAGCTCTTATACTTATAAGTCATACCATACTAGCAAATAAGCATACACAATACACTTCACTTGATAAAAATCAAATTGTTCTCTCTTCCTCTCTTGTTTAACCCACGGCAAACAAACCCCTTTTTATACAATCCATACCTTGATTTTCTAAGAGCATACACACATACACACATCATTCCTAAGATATACTAAGATGTTTCCAAGCCTTGGTTAACCATTTACAAGTATTGAAGAAAGTTTTGCAAGATTAGGGTTTCTAATGGAAAATTAGGGTTTCAAGTGTGCAAGCTTTGGTTTAAGGTCTAAACAAGGGTTTAGGATCTATTTCTCATCATCATACATCAATATAAGGTTATCTATAAACCTTTATGTCTTTACTTTATTCATTTTTATGAGCATATATGTTTTATATAGCTAAATCACCAATTAGGGCTTTTAAATATGTTAAAAAGATAACTTACTTGTGGTTATGAATTTGCACACTTTTTCTTATGTTATGTTGTTGTATATATCATGGAATAATGAAATTATGAGTGTGGTAACATGTTGGTTAAAGCATAAAAAGTTATATATGTTTATTGTTAAAAGTGTACTTAAGAAAGTTTAAGGTTTTAAGCCTTGGTAGGAACATGTTATCTTGGATTTAAGGACAAATTATGGACCTATGGACTATATAATATATATGACATAGTATATTAAGAGTTGTAAAGAAATTGTGGTATTTTAATTTGTTGAAAAGTATATAAAACACAAGTATATAATTAACTATATACAAGATACAAAAGAGGCTGTTTGGATTTGAAATCCAAACAGTAGGGTTATCATTTTTATAAAATACTACGCCTCATGATGATTCCAAAATGATAAGAAACTCGAAAAATGGATTAATAATGAAAAAGATACGCTAATTACGAGTTATACGTTAATTAAACGGGTTTATAAAATAACTTTTATAAAAATTATATAAAACAGAAAGTTTGGTATTTTTAACAAATTATACATAATTTTAGGATTCCAAAACAATAAGAAACGTAATTTTTCGATTAAAAACGAAGAAGTTATGAATTTCGCAAGTTTATATACTTAAAATGTATAAAAATATTTTTATAAAACTATTTTTATAAAAAGTTACTGTTCATGACAGAAACATTAATTTTTGTAAACTTCATAAATAAATAGAAATTTCAATTACGAGAACGTGCTCAAAATAATTACTAAAAACGGAGCAAAAACGAATAAAATACGACGTTTACGATAATTCGAGTTTATAAAAGTAATTTTATAAACAATGAACAGTAAAAGTTACTATTCATCAGCAGACCCAACTTTATAAAATATGATATATCTTTCAATAACAAAGACATACTCGAAGGAATCGCTAAAATCGGGATTAAAACGGATAAGTTATTACATTTACGAGTTTACGCTAATTAAAACACAAAAATAGGTTTATAGCTGTTATGAACAATAAAAACACAATTCACCACAGAATGTTAAAAATTTAAAAACTTAATATTTTGATCACTCATCTTAATATGAAAGCGTGTACATAAGAAACGCGAGAAACAGGAAAGTTATGCTAGTTTTACTAAAACGATAATTATAAACGTTTTCACTTTATAACAACGATTTCTAAATTACAAATAGACGGTGATGAAGCTATATAGAATTATATGTGGTTATCAAAGTACTATATTACTATGGAGTTTCATAATGAGGCCTCTTCGAGGTGGCGTATCGACGAGTTGTTGGATTTACGATTTAAAGTGTCCTAGCTCCTCATACGTCACTACATGACCTCTTAAACTATGATAGCCCGATAGTATAATGTAACTAACAAAGACTTGTATATGATGTTAGTTAATCAAATCGATTAGTGCTTATACGACCTATGTTAATTTAGGTTGCATTCGATCATTTGCGTGACACGCTATCTGTAACTCAAGGTGAGTTCATAGCCCCATATTTTATCACTCACTTGGGGTGAGTTCATAGCCCCACGTTCTTTACTTGAGTTTGTTTTTATAAGTTTTTGGGGTGAAGAACAGGCATTTTTTTACAATATGGACACAAGGGTTAAGTTTTACAGTAAGATTACGTGTTTTGTCTAAGTTGTGGATAACCCTATTGAGCCATTAATCAGAACGGTTCAGATACTGGATTGGACCGCGAATGTTATGATATCTATTGGATTACATCCGTTCGGGTGATTAGCTATCATTGGGCAAACAAACGTATACCATGTCAAACATAGGATGTTGCGGGTTAGAACATCATCACGGGCAATGTAGGCCATTTATATGGTATTAATTTATGTCGAGCTTCGGTGTCATGAGCTTAGGGCAATGTAATTACATTTATATATTGTCTGCATCTGTTGCATTATCATACACTTGGGAAATCTTATGGTCCTACAATATATGATTTATCAAACCTATGAATTCACCAACATTATTGTTGACGTTTTAAATCAATGTTTTTCAGGAGATCAGTAAGCATAAGGTGCCAAGGATACATTGGTGATTTTGTTTTGGGATGTCATGCTAAAGATATGGTTGCATTATGTGTTGGGAAACTCATGTGCTGTGAACCAGTATCTTTGTAATAATAACAATGAACAAGTTAAATCCAATGTATCAATTTTAAAACTCCTTTTTGGTCGTTCTATATATATCTTGCATTTTTGATCTGAGAAGTAACACGCCCCGGACCCTTATTCTGCTGCGACCCAATTTGGGGGTGTTACAGATTGGTATCAAGAGCCAAGGTTATAGAGAACCAGGTCAAATGTTTTTAGCTGGACTATAACCGTTTTCAAACATTGAATACATACAAAGGGGTTTTACACGGGACATACATATGTGCATACATTCATGCATACACTACTTGTTGCATTAGTTTTTTGGACTAGATGCATTCATATTTGATCTACATGTTATGAAATAAATGTATATTACTATAAGAGTCTTATATTAAATACTAATATAATCATAAATGAATTTTCAGAATCAGTCATGTTTATCAGATGATTCGGGGGGTACATACACGGAGGTTTCCAGCCCATTTGAGGGTTTATCAGACATAGGATCACCGAGAGCCGATGAACACGAGTACCTTGAGCTGCCTTGGATGCCAGAGGACCCACACGTGGAGGTCGCTCTTCAGGCCCCACCCTCTCTAGATTACGTGCCTGGCCCTGAGGAGCCAGAGCAGGCACCACCTTCGCCAGATTATGTTCCAGCCAAGAAGCACGCTGATGATTGAGTATTGTTGGCTAAGACCAACCATATGTTGAGATGCCTTCACCCACTGCGCATCACCTACTATGCCCGGGAGTCCCGATCCTGAGCAGACCCGGAGAGGATGACGATAGGACCCCGAGGAGTATCAGCTGTTGACTATCCTGCGGATGGAAGAGACGACGGAGATGATTGAGGAGAGAGCCATCAAGGAGGATGAGGATGATGCTGTTGCCATAGAGCTGAGAGAATGAGGAGGAAGGGAGGAGGCATCGCAGCCTCCATGCCGACTCTGTAGTTGTTGGTTTACCAACTACGAATCAGGCCCCATCTGCGGAGGAGACAGAGCTGTTCGAGACTGATGAGTCTGCGGCCACACCACCACCACACCTGCACATCGTATATAGCGAGGATTTCCGAGTCCAGCTCAGTACATACACATTTGGTCTGATGCAGGGTTTCCAACTCTCGCTAGCTATCTACTCCACTATCATTACCTCTCCTCCTATGGTTTCACCACGCCCCGGATACCGGCTCCACCAGCTACCCCCGCTACCATCTCAATCTCAACCACTATCACCACCCTCACCTGTTCATCTCCCAGCACCACCTCCTAGTCCCATTCGTTCATTAGGCTATCAAGCTGCTATGATCCGGCTGAGAGCTGAGGCCGCATCTACTTCCCATTCTCTACCATTACCACCACCCTTCATACTCTCCCCCACCAGATCAGATGCACCATCATCAGGGATACCACCACCCTTGCCCATATCAGTTCCTACTTCATCACCACCACTGCTCACACCCTCGGCTAGTCGTAGGGAGTGTAACATCTGAAATTTCGATTTTTAAGATAATTAATTATACCCGTTGACTTGTAGGATCGGGCGTGACTTATAAGAAAGGATCATACTAAATCCACGTTTTTTCACGACGCGGACACTAAAGCATTTATGTGAAACGATATTCTGACAACGTTTCAGCTTGTTGCCCGAACATGGAAACGAGCCGAAAAGGCTAAAACAGCACGCAACCCGGGGGGGGGGTGGGGGGTGGGCCCCACCCCCCCCATTTGTTGAACAATATACAACGCGGACACACAAAAACAATTAAATTTGTTTTAGAGTATCAGATTTATTTAAGATTTTTATTAAATAAATTATCATCATATTAGATTAAAAGCGTTGCGATACGCGAATTACGCGAGTTGAATCCAATTTTATTTCGGAACAAAAAAAACCGTGCACAAATAAATAAACAGTATTTGTTAATTAAAATATATAAAATATTTAGAAACATGAGCAAGTAAAATACTCGTTTATTATCAGAAAAATGATTCAGAAAACAATGGCGCAAGTTTCGAGAGTTAATCATCCTGTATCGCTCAAATGAAGTCCCTACCGCCTTTATCAAAAATATAGAAAAAGGTACAAAACGAGCCCTGGTACTATTTCAATTGCACTTTTAATATAAAGTTTTAATAGATATACACAGTTATAATACATCTTTTCTCATTTTCACCTCTCATATATACACACACTTTTTTTAATTCTCTCTCCCCCCCTCCGATGTCACCTTCTCCGGCGAAGCTCCCCACCGCCGGCCACCACCGCGCCGCCGCCGGAAAAGTTTTCCGGCGGGCTTTTCCGGCCAACACCAAAACTACTCCCCACAACCGGATCTACTCGACCCACTACCTCACTCGTCTCCACTCGCCACCACCACCACCTGCTGTCACCACCTCCACCATCTCATTCACCCCACCACCATCATCATCACCCTCATCCACAACCCTCCATCATCACCACCGACCCCACCATGGCTGCCATCCATGACAGCCCCACTCCGAACCCCACCATCAGTTTTCGCGGGTGTTTGTTACAACTGAAACCACCACAAAGTGGTGTTCGGTTTGGGCAGCCACCCTACAAGGTGGTTTTTTTGTGGTCAACCCCCCCAAGAAGGGTCCGATTGGGTCGGGTGGGAATACAACACCACAAGGGGTGTTCGGTTGGTTTGTTAATACGAGGACGCACAAAGAATGGGCTTGGTTGAAGGTTTGCACCGAAAGGGTCGTTGGGTTGGTATATCAAAAATACCGAGGGGCATGATTATTTGTTGGTTGGACAGCCGGGGGGAGGGGGTTTCGATGTTGTTCGGTCAAGCGCACCACCCTCAGGTGGGTTTGGGTGGCAGCACCCAACAAGGTTGCCGCGGGATTAGTTATATCACAATGGGGTGTTTCGTTTGAGCTTGGTTGTGTTTGTTATAACATCATCAAAAAAGGTGCGTGTGGTTTTTATAGTAGCTAGGTTTCGTAAACGTTTATGTTGCTGCAGCAGAAAGGGGGCCAGCCGCCTCGATGGGGCGCGTGCGGCTGCCGCCTTAAAGTGGTGAGTTTTTGTTAAATATGTATAACAGCCATAAGGGTGTGTTTGTTCGGCTATTCACGACAGGGGCTGTTAATCGGTTTTAGTGTTCACGCGAGTAGTGGTGCGTTTGGCTGTGACACCAACAAAAGGAGGCGGTTGGTTTAAGTGTTTCATAGAAAGGGTGGGGTTGGCTGTTTAAACAGCATGGGGGGCTTTTTTGGTTTTGAAAAAAAAAAGCACAGGGTGCGTTTGGTAAACAATAACAAATAGGTTGCTTTGGTTAAGTTATAAACGACTAGGCACTTTGGTGGAACACGAAAATACATAGGGTGCTTGTGGTATTACGAGAGACAACAATGTTTTGTTTGTTTGGTTTTGCATAAAAACCGAAGAGCGCTGGAATAGCCAGAATCACGACATAATGGTTCGTTTTGGTTTAATATATTCAAAACTCAAATGAAAATAACGAAAAGTTTGTTAAAATATTAAAACCGACAAATATTTATTGGTGGTTATAATCGGTTAAATAAATATAATACTTTATTACTTGATTTTTAAATTAATAACGATAATAGTTATATATATATATATATATATATATATATATATCTATATATAATATATATATATAGATATTATATATGTTATATCTAGAAACGCGGACAATTTGAGATATTGGAAACGCAATATAATCACAATAATATAGATATTTGATTCTAAAGAAAATGACGAGCTTACAGAAAATGGAAAACGATATATATACGGGAATTTTCATGAAAGTGTACATAACTTTTATATTTAGTAATGTTTTACTAAAAGTTTATATTATGTTATAAACCAATAAAAAGGGGCCTAAAGTTATATTTTAAAATATATTAAAGTATAACTGTACAATAACCTGACAACGGACGAAAGCTATATTTTCACATTAAGACGACTGTTTTAGACACGACTGGTCAAAGAAACACACAAATATATTTTATAAAATATTAAATAATATTTTATAACGATTATAAACGATTATCAACATTGGTTGTTTAAATTCATAACGTTAAGACATGTGTCTACCATTATTCAAAGTCTTTTTATTAATTAAATTGATTGTCAAACTATTTGGATTAATTAATTTAACCACACTTATTATTGAATACATGCGAGGTATTAGTACTTTTCACGAATCGTTGGATAGGTCCTTGTGATATAACACACAGTATGAAGCATATAGAGGGGGTTAGTTTTGTGCAGATTAATATATAAAGTATAGATATTACACACTGTTGGAATATTTCTAAAATTTATGTATATAACCAACCACCAACCATTACAACTTTAAATCTAAATCTTTATACAACGTGACGCTTGATGTAAACAATTCTCCATGAAACCAAACACCTTATCTTACTATGAATACTTAGCCTAAGTTAAGCCTGCACTTCACGTCAGGCATTTCGTCTTCATTCGGTATTTGTGCAATTATATGCCATCTGTCCAATCATATCTTCAATCATCAAAGTGACATTAGATGCCTACCATCAATCGTTCTTCAACACAAGGTGAGTTCATAGCCCCATGTTTTAACATGTTATACATATATTTTGGGGTGAGAACCATGCTTGTTACAAATTCAAATTACTTGTCCTGATTTAAACTCTAACGTGATCATATATCAACTCGACTGCATACATGTTTACAAACGCATTTACATTAGTTGATTACCTGTTTGGTTTACATACTCATTTACATATCTCCGAGGAATACCAATACGGGGTTTACTTTTGAACGTAAACGCATTCTAGATACTTTTATGGATTAAGGATTAGCTTAGGTTTTTGCATGAAACCTGTACATGCACTTGGAGGGTGAGCGCGAATGTTATAAGATAGATCTATTTGGGATTGACAATCCCCGTTCGGGTGACTAGCTATCACCGGGAACGAACGTTATACCATGTCGGATTACGATTGGATTGGCGCCTGCGGGGTCAACAATCACATATACATATTATTGCCCGGGTGTCCTTGGAGGGGACACCGGTAACGGGGGAAACAAATCATTTTAATATCGCACCTTTTCTTGAGGAACACCTACGAAGGTACACTTTTAATATGCCTTGACTAAAGTGGCATACTACAAGTCGACGTCACCTTTCAATGAACTTAAAGTAATGGTAATCATGGTTTTATTTCACATTTGAATAAAGTGGCAATACATATTTTTTCGGAATTTGTGATCCAACTTTGATACGTTACATTTGGGACAATTTGGGATAGAAATGGTCATGCAATATTTTACAGCGAATTAATTTTCTAAAATCAAACAATACATTTTAGGACGAGAACATTAACCATTAAATGGTCCGCACAATTAATTTTAGATACTGTAAGGAGACAGTAGTCATTAAACGTTTTCATATGACACTGTAATCATACAGTGGGTAAATACACTTATTGAAACTAACGTTTGAATTTAACAAAACCATGAACGCACCACTTTTATGTTGACCTTTTAAGCATGTTTTTCTCCAGGAAATTATATCTCGGAATTTTGAAGGGCATTGGAGTCTATACATTCAGCTTGTTTCATTGTGGATGCAATTATGGTACAAATGTATTTAAATGCAAGATTTTGAATAAATCAACGAGATGTTTTACAAACGACACTTTTAGAGGTCGTTCTCTTGATAGCTAGCCGTTATTATGAAATACCCCCATGTGGTATTCCGCTGCATTGTTGTATTTTTGGGGGTTGTTTACAGATTGGTTTCAGAGCCCCTGGCAAGAAGAACTAGGTTGCATATTTTACCCTAACATAGTCGTTTCACAAACCCTTGCATCACAACAAACATTTTTCAAAGTGCATCACGCTACTTGCTTATGTGCTATGTTAACGTGCTGGCATTAAAGTGCTTACGTGTCATACATATATATAATATATAATAATATATATATATATATATATATATATGCTTGCATTCCTTTCGCGTATATCGTACGCTTATTTATATAAGAATTATTATATAAATATCAGAATATTTTTAAGACAATTGTGGATGCACAATGGTCTCATTCTCCTCGTCAACATTGTAGTTATACAATGGTCTCATTCTACTCTCAGACATTGTGAGTTATACATGGTCTCATCTTGCTTTCTTGAACGTTCCAATATATTCTCAATTACATAATTTAATTATTTAAGGGGTCTCTAAGGATATATATTTTTCTTTCCTACTTTATACTATCTTGTATTATACGAAGACCGTATAATTTTTTGGTTACATGGATTAGGTATAAATCTAAGTCTGTACAAGTCCTTGTATAGGCGGGACTTCGTAATATGAGAGGTAGATATAATTATAGTTGACTGGTTCATCTGAGCTTTTTACCTGTGGTCTCTAACCAAGGTACTCATTAACTATCTTGAACTCTATATTGATCTCGCCTGACAGTTTTTACTCTCAGCTTCCAAAGACGAGTTTTAAATCACTCGTCACATACTCATTAGAGCACATGCATCGTCATGTCAACCACCTTGAAGGTTATGAGAGTACGCGTATTGCACCGGGAATTATTAAGTAGGATGATTTATAATCTGTTTATTTGAAAGGATTGGGACGCCTCTTCAGTTAAATAAATAAATTGTAAATCACCGAACCATAAGTTTATCAATTGATTATTTACATAAATTAGGACGCTTCTTTATGCAAATAATGAATTATAAATGAGTGGGCTTAATGGTATCCGATATGACACGAGTATGAACCTAAATTCGAAAATCGCCAGAATCTGTTGAAAAGGGTCTAGAAACACAATCGTGTTCTACCACTCGGCAGAATCTTAAGGCCTCACGGTGGAACCACTATCTCATCCTTAGTTATTACTCTTGCCGTTTGCCAATCATCGCAATCAGAACCAGTGGTGGAACTAACAACCTTGTTTACACACTTATGCTAATGAGCTGATTCATCGAACGAACGAATTGAGATACCATATTCCGCCGTCTCCAATCGCATAAGCTCTTTCCGCGAGCTCCTCTCATTTATTGAATTTTATTATGGGGATATTGTTTCTCAGAGGGTCCTCACCCTCTGTATCCCATCACTATTTGTTAATAGTATCTTGTTTATGATTGCTGTTGTTTGGGTCTGGAGTGGTCCTAATTGTACAAACTTTATCAACCTAGGTGATGCAACCTACCTTTGAACAAGATAAGCCTATATCGAAATAGTATTTAGTTGAATTACGCATTGCAGACGAACAGTAACACCAATTTTAAGTCATGATACTAATTAAGTACTGCCAAGTAAGTTGGATACTTACATCCTTTAGCCTCATCCGTTATTAATGATCAAACATTACAGATAGCAGAAACGAGACTCTGCCTTAAGACATAACCACGCGACTACACATTCTCCTTTGGTGTGTTCACTATTAAGAGGCTTTCTTCATAAAGCACTTAAACCAACAATAAACCTGGTAATGATGTTTCTCTAAGATACATATTCTAATGGATTGAATATCCTGGTCAACCTAGCCAAAAGTAATATATTAAGAATGTCGAAACATTAAGATACTGCTGAATAAAGTTATCAGCTCATTTTCAACTGGTTAGGTAAATCTTAATCTTTTCTTAGACACACTAAGCAGATAACACGAATTTAATCTCGGGACGAGATTTCTTTAAGGGGTAGGTACTGTAACATCTGAGAATTTTCGAATTTTTAGATAATTATTATACCCTTTGACTTTTAGGATCTGCTGACTTAAAGAACGAATCATCAAAGCCACGTTTTTCACGAGTTTGTGTGTGTGTTTGGTGTGGTGTAGTGTGTGTGTGTGTTTTTTTTTTTTTGTGCTCGACTCCCCTAAACAATTTGATGGGACACGACTTCATGACAACTTTTCAGTTTTGTCCCAGACCTGGAACGAGCCGAAAAGGGCTAAAACAGCCACCGCAAACATTTTTTGAACAATAATACAACGCGGGACACACAAAAAACAAGTTAAATTTGTTTTTAATTATCAGTATTTGTTAATATTTTTAAATATTTTTATAAATAATGATCATCATTTGTTATTAAAAGCGTTGCGGATAACGCGAATACTCGAGTTGAAATCCAATTTTTATTTCGGACAAGACAAAACCGGTTCACAAAATATATAACAGATATTTTATTAAATATTATAATTATTAAAAAAAATATTTATAAACATTATCATGTAAATACCGTTTTTATCAGAAAAAGATTCGGAAAACAATGGGCAAGTTTCGAGAGTTGAATCAACCGTTAATCGCTCAATATAAGTCCCCGAACCGCTTTTATCAAACAGTATATGAATAAAGATAACAAAACGAACCCTGGACTATTTCTCAATTTGGCACTTTAATATAAGTTTTAATATATATAAAAGTTTATATACATCTTTTCTCATTTTCACCTCTCATATATACACACACTCTTTTTTTAATTCTCTCTCCCCCCCTCTGATGCCACCTTCTTCTCCGGCGAAGCTCCCCACCGCCGGCCACCACCGCGCCGCCGTCGGAAAGTTTTCCGGCGGGGCTTTTCCGGCCAACACCAAAACTACTCCCCACAACCGGATCTACTCGACCCACTACCTCACTCGTCTCCACTCGCCACCACCACCACCTGCTGTCACCACCTCCACCATCTCATTCACCCCACCACCATCATCATCACCCTCATCACACCCTCATCATCACCACCGAACCCCACCATGGCTGCCATCCATGACAGCCCCACTCCGAACCCCACCTCAATTTCGCGGTTTTGATACAATTGAAACCACACAAAGTGGTGGTCGGTTTGGGCAGCCACCTTACAAGAGGTGTTGTTTTTGTGGTCCACCCCCCAAAGAAGGGCCGTTTGGTTTTCGGGTGAAACCCAACCCATCCACAAGGGTGTTCGTTTGGTTTTGGTTAATTTCACCGCACAAAGATGGCTTGGTTTAAGTTTGCACCGAAAAGGGGTGGCGTTGGGTTTGGTATAGCAAAAAACACCCGAGGCATGTTTAGGTAGAGTTGGACCCGGGGGAGGGGGGTTTCGTGTTGGGTTCGGGTCAGCCACCACCCTAAGGGTGGGTTTGGTGCAGCCACCCACAAGGTGCGCTCGGGTTAAGGGTATAACAGCAAGGGGGTGTTCGTTGAGCTGTGGGTTTGGTGGTTTAGTATAACATCATCAAAAAGGGTGCTGTGGTTTATAGTAGCTAGGGGTGTTCGTACGTTTGTTGCTGGCAGCAGAAAGGGGGGCGACAGCCGCCACTATGGGGCGCGTTTGGCGGGCTGCCGCCATTATAGGGGTGTTTGTTTGATATGTATAACAGCCGAGTAAGGGGTGTGTTTGTTCGGGCTATTCACGAAAGGGGCTGTTTGGTTTGTGTCACGCGAGTAGGGTGCGTTTGGCTGTGACACCAACAAAAGGGGCGGTTGGTTTAGTGTTTCATAGATAGGGGTGTGGTTGGCTGTTAAACAGCATGGGGGCGTTTGGTTTGATAATAAAAAGCACAAGGGTGCGTTTGGGTAAACAATAACAAATAGGTTGCGTTTGGTTTTAGTTATAAACGACTAGGGCACGTTTGGTTGGAACAGAAAATGACATAGGGTGCATGTGGGTTTAGAGGAACCAAACAAATGGTTTAGTTTTGTTTGGTTTAGCAAAAAACCGTAGGAGCGCTTGGAATAGCATGAAAAAAAAAAAAAAAAAAAAATAAAAAAAAAAGAATCACGACATAAGGTTTCGTTTGGTTTATATATATCAAAACAACAAACGAAAATAACGAAAGGTTTTTATAAATATTAAAACCGGACAAATATTTATTGGTGGTTATAATCGGTTAAATAAATATAATATTTATTAATTGATTTAAATTAGATATAACGATATATATATATAATATATATATATATATATATATATATATATATATATATATATATATATATATATGTTATATCTAGGAAACGCGGACAATGATATATTGGGAACGCAAATAATCACAATATATATAGATATGATCAGAAAGGAAAATGACGACTTTCCAGAAATGGAAAACGATATATATACGGGAAATTTGTCATGGCGAAGTGTACATAACTTTTATATTTACGTAATGTTTGACTATAAAGTTTATATTATGATAATAACCAAATAAAAAGGGGCCTAAATTATACTTTAAGAATATATTAAAGTATAACTGTACAATAACCGACAACGACAAAGTATATTTTACACATCAAACGAACTGTTTTAGACACGACTTGTCAAAGAAACAAAATATATTTTATAAAATATTAAATAATATTTTATAATGATTATAAACGATTATCAACATTGGTTGTTTAATTCATAACGTTAAGACATGTGTCTATCATTATTCAAAGTCTTTTTATTAATTAAATTGATTGTCAAACTATTTGGATTAATTAATTATCCACACTTATATATAATACATGCGAGGTATTATATACTTTTCACTAATCTTTGGATTAATTGTCCTTGTGATATAACACACAGTATGAAGCATATAAGGGTTATTTTTCATATGTAATATATAAAATATATATATTACACACTTTGGGAATATTCTAAAATTTATTTATTTAACCAACCACCAAACCATTACAACTTTAAATCTAAATCTTTATCAACGTGTCGCGTTGATGTAAACAATTCACCAGGAAACCCAAACACATTATCTTAGGCTAGTGAGACTTAGCATACATTATCATAGGCTAGTGGGACTTAGCCGTTAAGATTAATTGCAACTTCTTGCTCGAGCCGTTCCGGTCTTTCCGTTTGTGCTGTGCTTAATATGTGCAGTTCTGCAAATCGTTCTGCAACATTGAGGTGAGTTTCATAGCCCCACTTTTACTCGTTTTGGATAAATGTTTTATATCTTTGGGGTGAGAACATGCTTGTTACAAATTTAATTACGTGTTCGATTTAAACTCGTTACGTGCTCATTTACAACTCGTTTGCATACATGTTTACAAAGGCATTTACATGGTTGATTACCTGTTTGGTTTACATACTCATTTATATATCTCGAGAGGAGATACAATATTTGGCTTAATTTTGGAACGTAAACGCATACTATACTTTTATGATTACGGATTAGCTTAGGTTGCATGAACTGTAAATCACTTGGAGGGTGAGCGCGAATGTTATGAAATAGATCTATTCGGGATTGACAATCCCCGTTCGGGTGATTAGCTATCACTGGGCAAACGAACGTTATAACATGTCGGAACACGATTGGTTGAGTCTTCAGGGCCAACAATTACATACACATGAATATTTTCAGAAATGCCCAGGTGTTCTTGGAGGGGACACCTATGATGGGTACACATTATTTTCATTAATGCCCGGGTGTTCTTGGAGGGAACACCTACGATGGGTACACTCTTACTGTGCCTTGAATAAAGTGGCATACATACAAGTCTACGTCACAGTTTCATGAACTTAGAGTAATGGTAATCATGGTTTTATATACACTTGAACATTTACGTTGCCTTGAATAAAGTGACAATACATACTTTGGACATTTGTGGTCCAATTTTCATACGTACATTTTGTGACTATTTGGGGATTGAAATGGTCATGCATATTTTACAACTCTATGAGTTATAAAAAAATCATACATACATTTTGGAAGAGCATTTAAGGAGTGTAAATCTGGTATATACGTACTTTTGATATTTAGTTCAACTTTTATATTTAAAAAACCTACAAATCACCTACTTTAGTTGCCACTTTTAAGCATGTTTTTCTCAGGTGAATTAGATGCTTGGCCTACTTGATGTGCACTGGAGTCTAAATTTGACAAGATTTTATTTATGGATTTCTTGTTATATACAAATGATCAAATCTCGTATCGCTTTCAAGTTTTTCATTGTGATGCAATTATGGGACAAATGTTATATCAATTTCAAGGAAATCAATGAGATTACTTTTCAAACGACACATTTAGAGGTCGTTCTCTTGTATCTAGTGCTATGTATTATGAAGTAACGCTCCCGGACACATTTTCGATGCGACACATTTTTGGAGGTGTTACATATTCAGCCGAATAAGATTAAAGTTAGGAAAAGTGGCTAGATAGACCGTAGGCAGCTGACGAAGTTTAGTTATCTAGATTTCGTTATTTGTTTTAGATGATGAATGTTAATTGTTTTGCTTTGTTAGGATGTATGAATGTTTGCATGTCATGACGTTGGCATGAACTGCCTTTATTTCAATGTCAGACGCCTTTTGGATTTTGTTGATGTGTTTGGGTATTTTCATGATACTGCGTGTCTATACCTTGTATTTTATGCATGTTTTAGTTTCTCTATATAGACGCCAATGTGTTGTGATGATTCCCTTTCTCGTCGCGCCTCGCGTTTCCACCTTGGCGGGGTGTAACAAATTGCTATCAAAGCTGGGTTATAGAGAAGTAGGTGGTTGAGCCTAGACTATAACCTAGGGGTCCTTCATATAGATGCATTTAAGACTCAAGTGTTTATTTTTATAACTGCTATGCTTCCCCTCTATTTTGCGTAGCTTTTATATTTCCTATTTTGTTAAGTTATCGTCTTAGTTTTGTTGCCTACCCATAGCTGATTTAGTGTGTATTACCTTGTTATTAGTTGGCTATGCCTTCTTATTTCCATAAGAAGTTCCATTAGGGAACCATCTTGGCAACTAGGCGTAGGAGTTTCATTGACCTAGGGTCAGGACTTAGGATGAAGAGAACAAATCATAGGACCCGAGTTCCAATTAGCCTTTGCCCATGCCATATTGAAGAGAAGATGACCATAAAGGAGGTTAAGGGAGAGTCAGTCATGGAATGAAAGACAAAGGTAACAACCAAGGAGGGCATTGTCATCAAGTTTCCTAGAAAGTTTCATGGATACAAGTTAGCAACGGAAGAAGAAGTGGAAGAGAATGAAGGGTTGAAGGAAGTTTGGGAACAGATAGAGTATGTGATATTAGACAGCGACTCGGATCTTGAATCCACAGCTAGTAGTTAGCCTTAGGGCATCCTCTTTGTCTTCTATTTTAGGTTTATTTATCGGTCTTTAGTCAGAACTATGTTTTAGGAATTGTTATTTTTGAATATTGGGTTTGGTATTTTGGATATTAATTTAGTATTTAATGAAATGGATAGAGTTATAGTTGAAATTGTTCCTTATGTGCTGTTATGTGATTGAATGAATTGTATGTGAATGTTGTGTTAAACTAAGAAGTGTCGTTATTGGAGGAGTATGTTTGTGCTAGGGAGCCTCTATAATTATGGTGGCCAACATAATTATTCACGCGCCCCAGCACAAGTGGACTTGTAAGTATGATTACATTGGTTAGTGTTGACACATTGGTGTATAGTATTATGATATTAGTATGTATATATATACTATTATAGAAGTATAGGATCGAAATTCGTCTTCTCCCGTTTAATATATATTATTCCTTTCTTTTTATAGAAACATGGTTTGAACTTCGCGTCAAAACCCAACCCCGCAACCAAGCCCAGAACCGAATCTCGACATTGCTACAATAATTGCGCAACAGCTGCAGAATATCATTCCTCAGATCACTAAGGATGCTATTTGTGAACAATGCGAATGGAGAAGGGAAAATGGTGGGATAACGATGTTCCTACAAGACTTTCACTGCTTGTAACCCTAAGGAGTTTGATGGAAAGGGTGGTGCAATAGCACTTACCCGTTGGATAGAAAAGATGGAGTCGGTGTTTGATAACAGTGGTTGTACTGCAAATGAGAGAGTGAGGTATGCTGCTAGTTGTTTTGTGAACAAAGCTTTGACTTGGTGGAACACCCAAGTCTAAGCGAGAGGTCGTAAAGATGCAATTGGTATGAGTTAGAACGATTTTAGGGCTTTGCTTGTGGTGGAGTTTTGTCCAAGCAATGCGATGGAGAAACTAGAGAATAAGTTTTGGAACCATGCTATGGTAGGAGCCAATCATGTCGCCTATACTGACAGGTTCCATGAACTAGCCAAACTAGTTCCTTACTTGGTTACTCCTGAATCTTCGCGTATCAAGAGATCAAATACAATGGCGGTTCGACACCATCAACCACCAACCTCCGCTGGTATGCTTCGGTGACCAAACCAACTACTATTTAGAGCGATTCTGACAGGCAAGATAATCACTAAAAAAATAAAAAACCCCAAAATGACGAGGCTGTCCGTTGTGAGACATTGACTAAGGGAAATGATAAGAGAAAGGAGATGGATAAATCAAGTAAGCAAGGGAGTACATGGAAAGACAATAAGAAATCTAAGACTGGATCGGGGTTTGTGGTGATAGTTCCTCCCAGGAACGACAATGCGAGCACATACCCTAAGTGTGCTAAGTGTTATACTTTCCACCCAGAGAATGCACCTTGTAAGCTGTGCTATAACTGCCAGAAACTGGGTAATTATGCCAGACAGTGTTGGGCACCGATTAGGCAAGTGGCGCCTGTGAATGCGGTTAGGATGGTGTTGGGATTTAGAGCTTCTACACTTAGTAATGCTAATAGTTAGTTAGTACTGCCAGTACATTGTTAGTACTGCCAATTATAGTTAGTACTGTTAGTTGTATATTTAGTACTGTTAGTCATATGTAGTTAGTACTGCTTATGTGATATGCATGAGTTATATTAGGAATAGATATACATGATCACTTAACGCGTTTTGTAAGCCCATTAGGGTTTCCTTGGTGTATAAAAGGAACCCTTACGGCATAGTTAGAAATACGAATCCAAGATAGAAAAGTCATAGTTATTTAGGCAAAACATATAGTTGTTTTGTGAATCATTCAATATATTGAAAGTTTTGTGAAAGTTCTTGTGTTACTGTTATATTGTTTCTTCTGGTGTATAAAGATTAGTTTCCACATAATCTTTATATATTACTCAGGGTTTCTATCATAGTTGTTTTAGATCTATCTAAGACAACTTAAGATTTAACAAGCTAATTTAAGATCTGTAAAAAAGGGATCAACAAGTGGTATCAGAGCTTGTGTTCTGAAACATTAATCAAGAAGTTACAAACTAGAAGAACTCTTTATTCAATCAAAGAAATAGATCTTGAAACTACCCAAAACAATGCTGTTGTAAAGTTGCCCCTTCTAAAACAGGGTGACTATGAAATGTGGAAGCTAAGGATCAAACAGTACTTTCAGGTGCAAGATTATGCTCTATGGGAAGTCATAAAGTATGGCAGTTCTTTCAAACTAGTAGCAAGAACTACAACAAACGCAGATGGTACCTCTACTTCAACTATAACAGGACCAGTTACCACTGAAGAGAAGGCACAGAAGAAAAATGATGTTAAAGCTAGGAGCATGTTGCTGATGGCACTCCCCAATGAACATCAATTGACATTCAATCAATACAAGGATGCCAAAACTTTGTTTAAAGCCATACAAGTAAGATTTGGTGGAAATGAAGCTACTAAGAAGACTCAAAAGACACTTTTGAAGCAGATGTATGAGAACTTCAGTGCTTCAAGCCAAGAGTCACTTGACTCCATTTCAAATAGGCTTCAGAAAATTGTTAGCCAGTTGGCCATCTTAGGTGAAAACATCTCTTAAGAAGATTTAAACTTTAAATTCTTAAAAAGCCTTCCTTCTGAATGGAGCATGCATGTTGTGGTCTGGAGGAATAAATCAGATCTGGGCACAATAAGTTTTGATGATCTCTACAACAATTTTAATATTGTTGAACAAGAGGTCAAAAGAAGTGTTACCTCAAACTCAAATTCAAGTTCACAAAATGTGGCCTTTGTATCAACTCCTGGCGGTACCAACGAAGATAATACTGCTAATGTTCAGGATAGTACTACTAGCACTCATGTTAGCACTGCTAGTACTAATAATAGTACTTGTGGAAAACTAGAAGGGGGGTTGAATAGTTTACCGCTTTTTAATTAAAGATTTTAAATTTGTTTGTAAAATTTTAGATTTGACTTTTATGTGAATTCAACACTTGCACAATATGAACAATATACTTATCTAAACAATTAATAAAATGATATGAGAAAGTAATGTAAGACAAGAGATAAGAGTAAGAACAATCAAACCACAACGCAAGAATTTATAGTGGTTCGATAACGAAGCACCTCTTCGCCTTACTCCACTTCCCGAGCACCAAACGCGAGAGTTTTCTTCACTATGTCAACAAACTCCCTTATGGCGGAGAAAACCGTACACAACGTTGCTTACACTGATTTATGACACAAAGCTAAATGTCAAGTTCTAATCTTAGCTAGAACCAATCTATCACAACACAACTTCACGACTTGTTTAGAACTTCACAACTTCACGACTTCTTCACAACTTCATGACTGCTTCACAACTTAACTTCACCACTCTACTTATATCATAACTATTTAACCCTACTTGGTAAGATCACCACTAATTAACTATACTTACAAAGATCCCCAAGATCTAGCTACTACACACAAATATCAAATATACAATTGATTTACAAATATGTGATATGGTTGCAACAAGATTGCAATACACACTTGAGGTGTAATACTTCTTCACTTGATGATGAATGTATTATTCTCTTGCACTTGAGGAATTAAGCTTGGATCACTTGAAAACAAAGCTTTATGATTAAATGATCAAAGGATTTTAGAGAGGATATGTGGGCTATTTTGAGTAGAAAGAATGAGTGCAAAAGGTGAGAAAATTATAGGGAAAAGTCCAGTATTTATAAGACAAACTGGGGGAGCGTCTACCTAGGGGCGGTCCCCTTAAATAGGTGGGCGGTTCCCTTAATTTTAAGGGGGCCGGCCGTATATTTAAGGGGGCCGCCCAAGACTACGGCTTCCCCAGTTTGTCTTTTGTGTAGGGGGGATTTTCTGGAACTTTTCTAGCCGTTTTAGGTCTGAAAATTTGAATTTCAAAATGGTTATTTTGAATAAAATATTTCTTTTAATTGTAGATAATGTTTTGTAATGTTTTAAAAATGTTTACAACATTTTATAAAAGTGTGAGGTTGAATAAAAATTTCATTTGATCATAAAATGCATTAAGCATTTATTTATTCATACCTTTAAGTGATGTATTTGTTGAAATGAGAATTTACTACTAATTACTTGTTTATGTTTAATTTTACGTTGAACGTTTTTATATTTTGTGATTATCAAAACGTAAAGATGTGAAAAAATATTAGTAAGGTTTTTTAGGCATTATATTTTATCAACAAAGTGTTTGACGGATGCTAGTCTGCCTGTGCCATTGGAAGAGATTAAGATAGACAAAACCATTCGCTTTGTTGAGGAACTTGTGGAAATTATGGATCTTGAAATTAAGAAGTTGAAACATAGTAGGATCTCAATCGTCAAGGTTCGTTGGAATTCTAAGCGTGGTCCTGAGTATACTTGGGAACGGGAGGACTTTATGAAGTCTAAATATCCAAAAAATTTTAATTTCGGTTTAATATATATAGAAAAGTCGCTGCGATGGCGTCGCTTTGAAATCCTGACGCCGTCGCCACGTAGATGATTCTAGATCCTCATTAAATTTGGCCACGTCCTGAACAGCCGTCTCGAGATTCTTCTTTACAGCCGTTGAACCCAGATAGATCACAACGCGTGGCTTTATGCATGCGACGCCGTCTGCATGCACTGTATGCATAAATCTTCAAGAGATTTGGTGTATGTCCGTAATCTTGTCCGTTTCTTCTCCAAATGAGCCCAAGTCACGTGTATTTCCTCCAAATGCCATCCAAGTGCTAAAACCCGAAAACAAACGATTAAGCACATAATCTGGGCATAGTTGCATGATTTAAGGGGTTAAATGACCCCGAAATAGTGTATAAAATGACACATCATCAAATACCCCTACACTTGAGATTTGCTTGTCCTCAAGCAAATGGGGTTTTCTACCTAGACAATAGCAACATTAGGGTCATTTAACCTACTCTTTAAAAGCATTTTATAACACAACCTTCTAGACCTTGTAATTAAAAGCATGGAAAGTATATACTAGCACATCACATAAGTGTTTGGGATTCTTTCTTTCTCTCGGTTGTATAATAAATTATAACATAATAGGGAAACGGAAAATCAACACTCATTACCTGTCACAGTATATAAATTACCATAGGC